>PVJO010004847.1:0-104891 GCA_004026905.1 Hystrix cristata
TTTGCTATGCATTCTAGTTTGTTTATTCTGGCCACACCCTGTAATAGCCCGTTGTTGAGTTCTCTCCTACTCAGTAAGCCTTTGGTGTATGACATCTGTTTCTTGCTTGGAGCCTGAGGGAGATGGCAAATTATTTTCCGTGTTCCTTATTTTTACTTGGTTTTTCAATCAAAATGTCTTTCTACAGTATAAAAGATCAATGAGTTTCAGCCTTCAACCCAGGGGAAAAATGAGAATTTTGTGACAATAACATTTTTTGAAAATATTAATAAAATTACACATAAAATTTACTCAAAGGTTTCCTTCGAAATGGCTTTGATGGTTTATTCCAGGTAAAAACATTTTGTGGGTGGGGTGGGGGCAGAGAATGGAAGGCTTACAAGCTTTAGTTTTGGCTTCATTGTACACTCATAACAAGTTGTGACTTATTTCTTCATTCTGCATTTTTCATATTTATACTGATGAATTAAGAGCTTGTATGTATATTATTGAAAGTCAAAGCTATAGGTGAATGAAGATTGCCTGGCTGTTATCCAAGACAGGGCCCATTAAATTGCTTAATTCTAAAATTAAAAAAAAAAGAGTATAACACCTGCAGGTTCATTTATTGGCACCATACCATATAAATGTATCTTCTCCATGTTGCTACTCGTTTGAGGTATTGCTTAAAAATGCCCCATTGTCACATAATAATATATGCAAACACAATCTTCAAGTACTTCACCAGAAAAATTAAACTGTTGCTATATTAAAAGTTGGCTAAATTAGGAAATACTTGTCTAATTCAAAATCCTGGTTTGAATTTCAATCCAAGAGACACTCCTCCCACCCTTCATATTATGAAAAGAGAAGTAATTAAGTTCCTATATATAGAAAGAATTGGTTTTCCATTTAGACACATCATTTACTTTTTACTCAAGTGCTCCATGGGAAGGCAGACAGATATAGCTTCCCACATGAGCCCTGCATCTGTGCAGCTGCTGTAAAAGGAACACCCAAACCCTTTTAGGACTGCTCAGTTAGAGAAGGAAGTCATGAGAGCATTTTATCAAGAGGGAAACAGGAGTTGCTGACAAGCTCATCTCAGCGGCACCCTTCACCTGAGGCATTACCGAAGAAACTGTTTGGGCACAGAGCTTATACGGGCTCTTCATGCCCTGCTGCCATCATTGCAAGGGCGGCCTACCACATCTGCAGGACACGGCAGCTCGATATAGTGTCAGAAGAGACAGTGGGGATCTTGTTACCCAAGTCCCTCATACTGTGGATGAAGAAAGCAAATTTCAGTTTAAGAACTTCCTCCCAGGTTGTCTCCCCGAGTAGTTGGCGGGATTGTTAACCTGCCAACATTCTATCCTATCATGTGGTGTAGCATTCATACCCTGTGACTTATTCTTTTCAGTTTCATTAGATGTGTGTTTATTGAGAACATACTAGGTAGCCAGTGCTTTTTGGTATCAGATAGTTCATGTCAGTCCCTGGAAACCTTGAGCTAAGCAGCAGATAGTACTATCGAGCAGGCAAATGTCAAAAAGGAACCAACTCTTCTTAAATCAGCTGAGCAAGAAGAACATATCTTGAACTTCTGTGCATAATAAGACATTTGGAAGGAACGGATTATGCACCAAGTGTCAGTAACTTGTCAGTTATACTCCAGACATCTACATGTTCAGGATAGGAACAGAAACGGAAGGGAACATGGAAAGCCAGGGAGAGTTCACGACTGTGCAGCTTGAAACTCTGGCAGTTGGCACATTTGCTAACTGCCAGAGTTAGAGCATGCGCAGTGGAAAGGGATGAACGTGGAACTCCAGGAAGCATCAACACTTAGGATGTGGCACCAGGAAGAGGGACTTGAATGGCTCAAAGAAACCTAAGCAAAGGTAGCTAGAAACCGAGTTGAGTTTTGTGTCCCAAGTCAAGGTCAGGAAAAGAGTTCTGTTTGTTTTTGCTTTGTTTTACTGTTACGGAGGTGGTAAACAGCACTGTCAAATAATGTAAGGACCAGATCATCAAATGATTTTCTAGTGTCCATTAGGTGCAGGGTGTACCAGGTCACTGTTAGGAATAACTTCAATGAAATAGAAAGCGGAAGCCAGATCACAGTGGGATCAACTGTTAAGAGGTGAGAAAGTACCAGCAACTATTAGTCTCTCTTTTGAAGAAACTAGGCTAGGAAGAGGAGTAGCCAGAGAAAAACATGGCTGAGGGTAAGTAAGTTTTGCCCGTGGGAAGGAGGCCTGGGCATATGTTGCGGGTTTAGAAACAAGGGTGCACATTTTCTTTCTGATTTTTTTAACCTTCCCTTGAACATTCCCAGTGAAACTTCTGTAGAGATTAGGAAGTATACATTTCTTCTAAATAACACATAGATAAGGATGGGAGGTGCTGAAGGAGTAATAGAGAAGAAAAGGAAAGTAACTCATAATTCCATCTGCCACACCACAGCATCATAAAAGGAGTACATGAGAACTAATGACTTGCTGAGGCGATTGATCTCTTCCATTCCAGCTACTACAGATATACTTCCCAGTCTAACTGTGGTGATTAGCACTGACACGTCGGTTCTGACATATTCGCTCAGATTTGTTCTTGCAAAAGGGCTTACAGCCGAAGAGAGATATTTAACAACAGAGAACTGTCAAAATGACACTGAGTGATTGAGGTTAAAAAATAAATTACTGCCCCTTCACCTGAGTCGCTTATCTTAGACGGATTCCTGCCAAATTTAATGGTCATTCTGAATTGCCTTGAGACAATTTGTAGGTCTGAATGGTTTGTGGATATTCTTCCAGTTACTCTAAGGCATTCTCCTGCTAGGGGAAAAGTCTCAGTATTTCCATTAAAAAATGTTGGGTTCCTCCTCATGACATGCAGAGGTTACATGCAATAATCGTTCTGTACCCAAAATTAGCTGCAGGCTAAGGAGTAAATTTTTCATGCAGTGAAAATATTCTCAGCATGGACACATTCCATGCGAAGGCAGATTGCTACACTGTTTAAAATTAGCTCTTATTGTTCAATGATATGTCAAGTGAAAGGAGTTAAAATAGACTGGCACTGCTACTTGGTCACTGGTTTGTGGTGTGCTCTGCCACAGAACAATGAAGGGACAGTATTAGGACAGCAATATGCTGGCATTCCCAGATATTCATCCTGAAGTGTCACTACAGTGTTGCCGGAGATTATGGACCATAGCTGCCACATGCTGTTTCCTGCCCTAACAACAACCTACCCACAAACCCAAAAAATTTAGGAGTCTCTGGATTCTCCTAGAGAGTCTGTTGAGTTCTCGAAGGCCTTACTCCTCTTCCAGTCACAGAAAAGACTGTTTCAGAACTGCCTTCTGTTTCCAGTTCTTAAGGGGGAGTGTGTACTAGTTTCTGTATACCTCCTACAAAAGACGACAAGGGTAAGTCAAATCCTAAGACTTTTGGGACCGTCTTCCTGCCTCCCGCTATCCCAGAAATTCTCGAAACTTCTGGCCGTCTTGATCCTAACACAAGCCACCGTGACACAGAAAATAAAGCTGAAATGGTTATGGGCCAAGGTCACTCCCAGGTGCTACGAGCCATATGGGCTGTCTACAAAGTCACCCTTACCATGAGAACCTGGCTGCCTTGGTGCAGAGACAAGTATAGAGGAGTAGAGCAGAGCTGCTCACCCGTCAGCTCACCCGCTACTCCGGCTTCTACCAGCCATACTCTGCACTGGAAGTCTCACGTTGGGAGTGCCAGTCAGCTTCAAGGCTGGACAGGCAATCTGGTATCAACAGGCCCCGAATCTAGGAAACAATAAAGTTAAATTTAGGATTAAGGAGCATATTAGTGTGGCTTCTTACTCTTTATTAAATTCACTCTTCCTGATGAAAGGGTTGTTGAGGGTGTGTTAGTGCTCTGCTCTGCTGTGGTCCATTGCAACAAACCACAGCCCCTAGCTGCCTTGAGTGTGGGTTACTAAGAATCCACTACCTCTTGGGGAGCCAGTGACTGACAGATAACGACTGTAAAACATTCGTCCCTTGCTTCAAGTGGGACAGACTCTGTGGTACTCTGAGAGCTCCACAGCTTCTTGCAGAATTGGGCTGATGCTACCGTACTCACCAGAGAAGATCGTGTATTGCTTAGCTTTCATCAACACCCTCGCCTACCTCTCCTAGTAATCTTCTTTAGAGAGCACCTTCTCAAAATATTGCTGTCTCAAGAACTCTGCCTCAGACTCTACTGCTGCAGAACCCATCAAAGACAAGTTCCTACCTCAGAGGTTTATTTAGAAATAAATAAGAAGAGCTACATACATCACATACTACAGAGAAATGTTGTTAATAAACAGGAAGACGAAAAGCCAAGGAATGAAGTAGCCAAATGAACATTTTTATAAGATCAGAAATGTTCTGCAATCAGTTCATATTAGACAAAGAACCAGAAAGTGTACTTGAATCTGATACAAGAGTATTCAGTGATTCCTTAAATCCCTGATTGGGTCAAGAAGGGACAATGGCCTGTGAGGCCAAGAGATTAGGAGATTGAGCAGACTGGGCAGATTAAGGGTGAGGAACAAAGTAGTGGAGAATGTGGCTAGTACCGACAGATATATTTATTCTTCAGACACCATAGTTAATATGCTATGGTAATCCCAAAGCAGAAATAATTATAGAAAAATATTTGCTGCTGATATTGAAGTTTTATTAGGAAGACTGAGGAATTAGATTTCATAAATCAGAAAACAAGTTTAGTGGTATCACTGCTTGAAAATTGTCTTACTGAAAGTTGTCAATACTAATGAAGTATCAATTAATAGTAACTAAATTCTAGAATGAAATAATTATATTCTTCATTCTGGATATACAATAAGAACATATCTATATGGACATATTATAATTAAGTGATTTAGACATCATTTCCTGCTAATCCTGTTTCAAAAGAAGCTAAGAGTTAGGATATAAGAAAAAAACAGTGCTAAATTATAAGTTTCATTTGGAAATGATTTTAAAATAAAGTCTCCTGTATTCAGAATTTAGACTCACAATGCAATCATTATAATTCTAGGTCTTGGAAACTGAGGACAGGTCAAAATTTACAAAGATCAGACTTTTTTTCCCGAGTATTTTAACATAGTAGATACTTCCTGATTTTGAGTAAATCAAGGAAAATGAAAATTAATTTATATAGAATTTCATTTTGGATCCTTGCTATAGTTTGTATCAAGATGTGCCCCCAAAAGCCTCATGATGTTATAGGTGGGGCTTTTAGGAGTAACTGAATCATAAGGGTATGATACTCATCAGTGGATTAGTCCCTTGGTAAATTTATAGCTGAATACTGTGGGAGGTGAAGCCTCATTGGAGGGGTGAATCACTGGGGGCGTGGCCTGGAAGGATATATGTCCCTTCCTTCTCTCTGGGTCTCAGCTCTCTCTCTGCTTCCTGTCTGCCATGCCCTCTGCCATGTTTCTGTGCCTCAGAGCCAGCTGACTGTGGACTGAAACTTCTAGAACTCTGTAAGCTAAAACAAACCTTTCCTGCTTTAATCCACAGGTGTCAGGTATGGAGTCTCAGCAACCAGAAAGTAACTAAGACAACACTTTTTCATCCTAATGAAAGTATGAGACATTTAAGAAGTTCCACAATAGAAAGAAAGTGTTCAAAGGGGAAGGGGGACTGGGGAAGGAGGAAGGGGAAAGGAAGGGAGGGGAAAGGAAAAGGGGGGAGGAAAATGGGAGGAAAAGGGAAAAAAATCAAAATATAACATGTACAGGTACAAAACCCCCATGATGAATATGATCATGTATCTCTAAAGTGCACCAATAAAATTTCTACATAAAAAGAGTTACACGACATTAGGCAGATG
This sequence comes from Hystrix cristata, assembly GCA_004026905.1. Taxonomy (NCBI): domain Eukaryota; kingdom Metazoa; phylum Chordata; class Mammalia; order Rodentia; family Hystricidae; genus Hystrix; species Hystrix cristata. The sequence goes on from PVJO010004847.1 coordinate 5,850, forward strand.
CCCATTGTTTTATTTAACTTATTTTCCAATGATAAACATACAGATTTTTCTTCCAATTTTAACCAAACAATAGTATACTACACAATTTTTCATAATTTTAAATACATTTTGCACTTTCTGCACAATAGAGTCTTAGTAAATAAAATGTTTAGGTCAAACAATATGGATAGCGCGGATTTATATACACTTGGGGATAATTTCAAGTTTCTTTAATATTAAGATTATGCCATTATTCATGTCCAAAAAACGTTTATGAGACTACCTGTTTCCTTCTACTTTCTATAATTCTGAATGTCAATTACGGCAGTGCCTACAAGGTCCTCTAATAATTGTTATCATTCCTTTATGTCTCTCCCTGGAGTCTCTTTCCCCTACTTTTAATCCCGGGGCTAATATAGTAGAGCAGAATTCCACTATGCTGGTTGCAGATCATGCCCATAAAAGGCCTAGTGGCTCCCACTTTGTTTTAGGGAGACCAGGTACCGTGAAGCCTCTTCACCTCTCCCAGGCCGGCTACTCCGCTGGCATTAGCAGCAAGTAACCACAGCCAGGGCCACACAGGGCAGAGCAGCTGGCCATTTACAATCCTGAGGGCAGATCGGGAAAAAATAATTAGTTGTGGTTTTAATGCACCATGTTTTGAGATGGTTTGTTAGGGAGAAATGTATATCTCAAATGTTATCATTTTAATGTATACCAATATGACAATCAAAAACTCACTTTATATGAATTTTACTTTAGTAGGTACCAGCAAGGTTGAGTATCTTATGTTGTTGTTAGCTCTTTTTACTTGTACTTTTGTACTCTGCCAATCCTAAAACTTTGCCTATTAGTGTTTTCACAAATTTGTCATAGAATCCACCTGGTTGTTCTTTGGGTTTCAATAAAGCTCTGTAGTTTTATACATGAGGACTAAATTTTCTATTACCAGTTTTGAAAAAAGACACATATCTTTTATTTATTTATTTTTTTTTTACTCAGATACCATGTGTGGGGTATGCGTGTGTGTGTGTGTGTGTGTTTGTGTACGTGAGTATGTGTGTACGTTGGGTTTTTTGATTATTTGATTTTTTTGTTGTTGTTATTGTTGCTGTTTTCAGACAGGATCTCCTTACCTAGAGTAGGTGGCCTTGAACTCCTGGTGATTCTCTTGTTTCAGCTTCCTGAGTGCTGGAATTATAAAGATATACTACAGCAGGCTGTGTGCGTGTTTGTGTGAGTTTTGTGAATGTTTTGCAAATACCTTTACCAACTGTGTCCTTCACAACAGCATATTTAGAAACTCAACATACTGTATAAAACTTTTAAAATAATCTACCATTCATCATTTAATTTTATATACCGTGTTGCAAAATGCTAGGCTATTGTCTCAATATCATCTATATAAAAATCCTCACTTTCTCCATATTTATCAGATATTATTTTACATATAAATAGGTATAGTTCCTATCACTACACTTTTTAAACAGTTGAAAATCAAAATATTCTAATCCGAATATTTACTTGAATTACATTCGAATCTGACTAACATGTAAGAGTTTTGCTAAATAGTGGTTCTTTTGTGTGTACTTTCAAGTTTCTTTTTGCTGTTATGTTCATTAGAATGTGAGGCACATTTTAATGTAGTTCTGTACGTTTTTAAAATATTTATTCCAAAAAGTTACATTTAGTTTTTAATTTGATAGGAAATATTTTTATAATTTGTTTTCTAAAAGATTATTGGTTTTTTATAGGGTAAATCAAGCACTAATTTTCAGGGAAGTACAGGAAAAGAAAATCTGCAGAAGTCAGGTTAAACTCAGAAGAATGATGCCCTTAAGAATCATGTATGAATAGTCTCATGGAGAAAAAAGCCCCAAAACTTCAGCTCACGAAAAAGTCAAGGTCAAAAGTAAGGAAAGGTAAAATATGCATGAAATTAAAGAAGTAAAAACAAAATATTAAGACTGCATCAGCTTTCCTGCACGTATATGAAATCAAATAAGAGTAGGGTGAATTTGAGAACATACTCTTAAGTGAAATAAATCAGTCGTTCATGAGTACATGTCAAATTGTTTCTCTGATATAAGAAACCATAATTGTACATAAAGACAAAGACACATAATAGATATTAGGTAAAAGAAAGATAATATTCAAAAGAGAGGAGAACTAGGAGGGGAAAAGAAGGAAGGGAAAAGGGAAAGAAAGGTAAAAAATGGAAAAATGTAAATCAACCTGCTGTAAATAAGGAAAGGGGGGAATGAAAGGGAGGGGTGGGGAAGGGGCGGGGGACTAAGATACATCATGTACAAAATAACCATGATAAATGGGAACATTATGTATACAATGTACCAATGCATGTTCTTGGTAAAAAATAAAAATTAAAAACAAAAAAGCTATAGAAAAAAAAAAGAGTAGGGTGAAGTCGGGCAATTGATGAAGCAAGTCCATGGAGTTCTGAATCTTATTCAAACCATTCTGGGTTCAAAGAGTCTTGAACCCAGAAGCTGCATGAATCTTGAAAAATGGTAAACTGTGTCAGATGCCGCTTAGCAAATCAGCCATATCCTTAAGTTAAACCGAACAACTGATGAGGTGACACAAATATAAATCAAGGTGCCACCAAGGTATCCTTTATCCTTCCTGTGCATGACAATGGAACTAAAGAGTCAAATCTGAAATAAGTAATGATACATTCTCACACACTATGTGAAAAGACTACAAAATTTCAGCATGCTCATTGGCATTTTGGAAGAAAGAATGATAATTTCTTTCACAGAAAGTCAGAGTTGCGAATTATCCTAATATTTTAACTCACTGGTAAGAAAGTAAGGGGTTGGAGATTTAGCTCAAATGGTAGCATGCTTGCTTAGCAAGCACGAGGCCATGAGTTTGAGCCCCAGCACTCCTCAAAGCCCCCCCCAAAGAAAGAGTCCCCACAAGGAAAAGTTACCGCATATCCCAATAACTGTTTACAATATGAGGTGTTTACAATAAGAATTCCAATTCTTTCTGGAACTTGATAAAGGACTATAAAACTAAATATGTTAATTAAGAAATGGTGTAGGTAGCTTTGTGAAGACTACAGTTATGTGGCATAAGAATGTACTAGGAACAAGAGTCACGTGGTGGTGGATGGAGAAAGAGGCCCCTAGATTCAAAGCAGAAGTTTCAAAATCCTTCCTAGGTCAGTAACCTGTAGGTAGAAATTCTGAAGGAAGTAGCAGAGAGAAACGAAGTCCAGCAGAAATCTGTATGTGTGTGCGTGTGTGTGTGTGCGTGCGTGTGTGTGAAAACCGAGCGAGCAATGGAATGAAAGAATTACCGGCTGAGTGACAGTTATGGGCGTGCTCATCTTGCCAGGCCAAGCAAGCTGAGGACTTGTACAGAAGTCTGACAAGAGGCTCAGTCATTTTGGAGGCCTTATATATATATATGAACCAGCAGTGTGGGATGTTCTTTTCTGTTGTCTCTTTGTGGTGCTGGGGATTGAAACCAGATTTTTGTGCATGCCAAGTACATATTGTACCACTGAGCTACACCTCAGGCCTGGGTGGGATATTTTTATTCATGAAACTTCCTTCAATTTGTAAGCAACTAAATTGAACTAAAATTTTAATATTCCTTAAAAAGTGCTCACTTGACGGGGAACATCAGAAAACGATAAGAAGAAATTGAAATCTGCAAAACTAAAGCAACTGCAACAAGGTCATGAACATGAGAAGGCTTCAGATTCCATCCTTGCGGGATGACACTTCAGTATGTGTCCCCACATCCAAAGAGAGGGATTTGCAGATTCCTCTAGGTGTCATCAAACCCTCTAAACAGAAAATTGATTTTAGCTATTTACCTGCATTTAGAGATCACAGGACCAAAGCTAGCAATAAATCGGGGGAAAAATGACAATATGTTGCTAGGTAGAGCCCCTAAATCAGGTGGTAAATGTGAAGTCTCAGAATGAGATGAACACGGAAAGTGATCAGGAAGTGGCAAAACAAATTAACCTTTTGGGGCTCTTGTTACTAATGGAAAGTTGAAGCGCGCAGCAGTGTGTACACTCGTCAGGTCCGACGTGTGCCCTTTCATAAATCACAATCAACAACGGCCTGGGAGGAATTCTTTGACTCAGAATATTCTTGAGAAATAGGCAGTGGTGTGCCCTCATTCTCATTTTCTCTCCCTCTTGATAAAAAATAATTTAAAAATACTTATTTTCTACTTTTCATGACAACTCTGGCTCAAAGCAAATAAAACAAGTGTGACCAATTCCCCTAAATATAGGTGAGCATTGATAATCCTCTCCCCCCCTCCAATGACCCGCTTTTCCCCACAGTCAGGTGGCAATTATTCAACAGCCCCCAGGATTGTCCAATCACAGCCCAGACTCCAATCTTTTTTTCATCAGAAGCACATGAAAAATTCATAGCAACTAGGAATGGTACTCAATAAAAAGCAATCCTTGATCTATATTGCATTGGCATATCAGAATGGAAAATGTCTTATAATATTCAGCCCACTGTCTATAAATCTAGCACAATACTGTTTTCTACAATTTGCACATTTCCACCCTAAGAAGAGCTTCTGACTGGAAGTGATTTCAGTTAAAGAACTGATTTAGGATTTGAACACCAAGAGTTATAAGAAAAGAAAGTAAATCACATATTGATTAATTCATTAATTTATTCAACTGCCATGAACAAAACATTGTACTCAGAAATATAGGCTCTTTGGTGCATGCAGAATCACTTTTCTAAAGTACAAATTGCCCCTATCCCTGGACCGCCCACAAATCCTTACTTAGGTTTACAACTCTTTGCTGAAAGTGGGCCTATGAGAGTCTATCAGAGTCGTAGCATCTCGGGCTCTACCTCGAACTGTGAGGCAGATTCTGCGACTCTGCCTGGCATCCAGGTCAGGGTGAAATTGCCGGCTTACTGAGTCTTCTCAAAGTCCAGTTTAGAGAGCCCTTTGTGACCACCGTGTTTCTGATTTTGTTCCACTCTGCTTCCGTCTGGTGCACAATCCAAATCCTGCTGCACTAAATTCCACACTGGGAATCCAAGCTAGGATCAGTTGTTTAGCTGCAAGGCTGATTTTACTTTCTCCCACCATATGTGTCCCACATGAACCACTCTTCTAATTCGTCTCTTTTTGACTGACTCTCCTTTTCAGGTCTCAGCTTCGGAGGCACTTCTTTCAAGAAGCTCATCCTGATATTCCAGTGTCAGAGAGATGACAGACAGACAGACAGATAGTTAGATCATAGATAGATAGGTGGATAGACAGATGGATGATAGGTGATAGGTAGGTAGGTAGGTAGGTAGGTAGGTAGGTAGATAGATGGATAGATAGATAGATAGATAGATAGATAGATAGATAGATAGACAGACAGATAGATATCTTGCTAGGCTTTAGGTGCTTTGAGCTCTCGGTCTGGTTTCTCCCTGCATCGTTAGGACTTCGTGGGATGCCTGGCAGACGTTACAGAGAGTACGTGCTGAATCTGTAACTGTAGAATGAGTGTTTAAGTTATAGTTTACACATCTTCAGCAGGGCTATTTACATGTCAAGCAATTTTAAGTCTTAAAATGAAAAGCTTCTATTCCTGCAAGGGGATTTAAAGCAGTAAGAAGCAGGAGATGCGTTCAGTAGGACTCTCTGGGAGGAAGAATCTGACGAATAGCCGCCTCAAGTCTCTGGAGCCAGGAGGCTCTTCGTGGGATAGTACCACAACTCCTTTACAATATGCCATATTTTATTTTCTGCGCCAAACAGCAGGTTTTAAGCTCACAGACTTATTTTCCTCTGCCGCTTTATGGCTGCTTGACCGAGGACTGCTTTAAACTGGCAGTTTGCTTCGGATAGGAAAGTCCCAGCAAGGGGGATGTTCTTACAGCAGCATATTTTTCTGCCAATGATATAAATGCAAAGAGCTCACAATTTCAGAGTATTTAGATAGATGTGTGTGTTTTCTTTATTTCTCAAAGAGAGGGTTAATGTAGTGTGTCTTATCTTTCTCAGACCACATGAGCCTCTATTATATTCTGGTGTATCTTTATTGAATCATTTGTCTGGATTTCAGTGGCAACCCGGGTGCCCTCATACAGATCCACAAAAGTATATATCAAGGTAATAGGAAAGTAGTTTTCGTTATTGTTAGAAACTAAAAATAAATAAATAAATGAAAAGTAAAACATTAGCTGCACTTATCTGTTGTAACTTTCTCTCAGACTGACAACAGTACTTTAGCCACATGAAGTCAAAAAGGCTGTGTAAATGTGAGAAAGCAAGAAAAAGTGTGTACATTTCCTAATAAATAATATCTCCGTGTGAATCATGCCCAATGCTCATCTCCTAGTTTAACCTCTCTCATTTCCCTTCTCTATAAACTATTACTTAATTGATTTAGAAAGATCTTCTTCCTGTTTTTTAAGTCCATATGAAAGTATTGACCTATCATGGCAACAGTATCTGAGTTACAATTCTCATTCAATCTATTTTCCTCCTAATTCTGACTTTCCTTTACAGACAACCATATCTCTAATGAAATACTAAAGGTAATTTAATTTTCTTATAGTACTATAGGACTGTTTATTTTCACCCAAACTAATGTTGTACAATTTCTTGCTAACAATATACAGTTTTTTTTTTACTGCGTTTTTATAAGGTTTTAGAAAATTGGTTTAGTTGCTGTTATGGCTTGCATCTAGATGTCCCCACAAAGCCTTATATGCTGATAGGTGGGGTTTTTTCTGAGGTGGCTGGATATAGGGTGTGTGAATGTGGATTAAAGGTGTGTTAATACGGATTAAAGGTGTGATAATTGGATTTAGCCCACTAATTGGTTAGTTTCGTTCTAGGTGTTGGTAATAGGAAGCTCCACCCCGGGCATAGGTGACAATGCCCCTCTTCCAAGCTGCCCGGCCTGGAACCAGCCAAATAAAACCTCTACAAACTGTGAGCTGAAATAGTCCTCTCCCTCTTTAACTTTGGGTGTCAGGTATTTTGCCCGAGGAAGAAGAACAGTAATTTAGATAGTTGCTTTCGCATGTGCACCTAGTCACATAGTTCACAGAAAGGACATTTTTGAACAGAAAATTGAAGCTGACACATTAAACGACTTGCTCATTTTAAAAATTAAGACTAGAAGGTACAATTTGCGTGTAAGTTTCCTGATGTCCGATTAGTTTCTACCATTGCATTTCTGTGCTGAAGTATTTCAGTGAACGAGAAGAGCCTTTATGTGAACTATGCGTTTTATTTTTCTGTATGAAATTTATTCCCCATGAAGCAAGAACATAAGCTTTTATTTTATATTTTACATTCAGAGAAAATATTGTTTAAAAGTGAAACTTTGTTTAATTGTTGAAAGAGAAGAATTATCCACAGTTTTTCCCTAAGACCCATAAAACAGCAGGTGATGCAGAGATTTTTTCCATTTAGTGTAAATCTCATTAGCTCTGTAATTTGTTCAATAGCATAATAAAAAGAAAATTCCGTGTCATTAAAGCCTTTTCAATCTTCACTCCTGCAAGTGCCTGGTGAAATAAGTAGACGATCCATCCTTCTCGGAAAGCAATGTTTTCATTCAAACCCACAACTGATTTAACACCGCATCACATCAGGGCCAGTAACTGTGTGCCCTTACTTTGAAGAAGAAAAGAAATAGGCCAAGTATGAATTGGTAGTGCTTAAAGTAATGCGTGCCACCCTGCAAAGCCTCACTGCCAAGACCAGGGTATGTGGCCAATTATCACTATATAAATTGAAACAGATCCTGATGGAGATACATTTTATATATTCTAAGGATGAATTGTTTCTCTTTACTATGCCAGGCCTATAGGGTGGCATGCTAACGTGATGGAGAGAACTCACTTTGCATTTATGTTTTAATGTGACTCAGGGCAAGTGGCCATCACTTTGGGTACCAGTTTTCATATCTACCCAAGAGTCTCTGAGCATGCTCTCATTTTGTTGTTGTAAGCAATGATAGCACATCTTTAACTTTGTAGTAGCTGCTGAGGTAGGTTTGAGGTGGAAAGATGAACACAGTGAAAATGAAAGAAGACAAAATATGTCCTTATGTCATTCAGATATAGCTTGAGAGTATAATGGATTACATATAACATTACTCTGTGACACTATTGGAATTCAAATAGCTCCATTTCATCATTGAATTTATTATGTGTGAATGTTGATATAATCATAATGCACAAAATTGGGGTCCTGAGATAGGTTTGTAAATTACATATTATTAAACATACAAGATATTCTGACATTGTGGGTGCAATAATTTGCAATATTACTCACATCGAGGACCCATTCACAGGTTCCAAAAGTGGAAAACTCCAAGAGGTAATGGAGTTCTAGTGACCAAATTGGAGTATAACTCACAGAAATGACAGTACAGTCAACAAATAGATGAACCATGAATTGTGTTGAAGAAGGGAACTAGAAGTTATTATCAAAGGAAAGAATCAAGTGCCAGATCAATGTCATAAGGAAAGTCCTTCTTTCTTTAAAGAAACTATAGTAGTGCAGGTCTTTCCAGGTGAATTGCTGGCTAGTGGTAAATAAAGTAGACATGGATCCTGCCCTTGTGGAGCTTAGAGATTTAGTAGATATGGTCAAAGAAGGAATCTACACATCACCCTTCAAAGAGCAATCTACAAACTACAGCCCATACAAAAGAAAACAGGTCCATCTTCAGACGCCAAAGAGGCTAGCAAGGGCTAAGAAATTGTAGCATAAAATGGGAGTTGTTGAGATAGACTAATCAGCAGAGGAAATTTATGTGAAAAGAAAGATTTGCTCTGACTGTTCGCTAGTCGAGTTGAGGCAGAGGCTGCTGGCCAGTGATGCATGAAGAAAGAATGCAAGCTTTGCTTTTGCAGCCATTGCAGATTAACTTTTTCAAGCCTCAGAGAAAAATAGCAAGAAATAGTGGCTTACACATAATATTTGTATGTTATATTGTTCCAGACATTAACTATTTTAAGAACCTTAATTTTGCTATTATATTCTTTCCTTCTAAAAGCACCCCTTAAAATTAGGTGCTACTATCATCCTCATTCTATTGATGAATAAACCAAGCAAATAAGTCTAACACTAACAAAATGTCCAGCATCACACTGATGACAAGTCAGAGCCAGGATTTAAACCACTCTCTGCCACAAGAATTTGCCTGTTAATTGCTATGCTATTTTGTTTCTCAATGCCATTTTGACTGACTGAATTTTAAAAACCAATTCCTACAAGATAAGTAACCACACATCAAAATATGATGTTTACTCTTCTAATGCTTAATTCATGTCTCTACATTCGTAATATATTGGTTTGTACCTGTAGGCCGGGATCTAACGCTCGCTTTAATCTATCATTCTAGTACCAGCACACTGCTAAAAGTAAAACCACCACATTAAACCTTCCTATCTTCAACAAGTTGCTACCAAATTAAGATCTGGCCTCATTCTCATAGACCGTCTAAAATCAAGTGTCCGTCTCTGAACAAGGCATGGTTGGTGGGACTTGTGGTAATCATGTTTTTACCCTTACTATTCTGTAATTATTTACAATACAGACATCAGGTACTTGTTCTGTAACCACTATGGTTCTTACACTCACTCTTATTGGTATCTACCTTTATTACTGGGTGTATTCATTTGGTTGGACTGTCATAAAAAGTGCCGCAGGCTGGATGACTTGAACAACAGAAATGTATTTCCTCACAGTTCCACAGCCTAGAAGTTCAAGATGAAGGGTGAATAGAGTTGATACCTTCTGAAGCCCCTTTCCTGGACTTCTGGTCTTCTTGTGGCTTCACACTGTCTTCTCCCTGTTTCTACATCTGCTCTTCTGTAAGAGCACCGTACCGATCTACTCCTCTTATAAGAGCACCAGCCATATTCGATCAGCTCCAGCCCTATTGACCTAGTTTTCGATTAACACTCTCTTTAAAGAATGTTTCTCCAAATATATTTCATTCTGAGGTACTGAAATGTTAGGATTTCAGCAGATGAAATTGGAAGGAGACACACCTCAGCCCCTTCCGGGACTTATTTGGTATCAACTGTATTTAGGAGTAAATGGCACCATGATGTCAGTTTAACAAGCATGTCTGCTGGACTGAGCTATTGTCTAAGGGCCATGGGTGGGTTTGTCCCCTGGTGCATTGATCTCCTGCTTGGTGTTCACCATGAATGAATATACAGCTTGTACCCCACAGAAGAGCAACTGTCACAATACAGGAAGGCCCGGATGGATAAACCATATCGGATCATGAAGCCCTCTGTGCACGCCAGAATGCTGCCTTTTTCAAATTTCCACAAAGGGGCTAAGTCGTGCTATCACGGGGCGCTCTCTGGGTTTAACTTCACCAGTGCCTAGACCCTGGTACTGACCCCTGGCTAAGATAAGATGCATGAGCTACGCTGACAGGCACCTTGGTTCCCTGAGACTAAGATAACCCGAACATTTCTTGGGTGTTCATGATGTAAAAATAAAGCACTTCCTGCCTTACCAAGAAATGACTATGAGAGAGGTTTTGAACCTCTCCGATATGTGTCTGTGCTTTCTCTCGCCCTCTGTTCTATACCTTTCGCTTTTATTAAAGCCATGTGTGGAATCTCATGGGGCTTTTCAATTATTTAACCTGGAGCAATTGCTCTAAGTTGCTGTATATGCAAGCTGTAGAGTCGAATAACTATTCTGAAAGTCACTTGTTTTTCTAATTATCTTGCTTCATATTCATTAATAACCATGATTTATTCTGATTATTAATGAAATATTACTTGATAGGCATTGAATTATTTGCATTAGCAATGCTCCTCTACTGTAATATGTACTGAACTTTTTTATGAACTAGAGAGGGTGGTAGATATTTAGCAAGCAAAAGTCAACATGATAGTGTCCCTGACATCTGCACGACTTCCTATCTACAAATTAACACAGATGTCACATTCAGACTACTTTTTTCTTACATAAAATCACTTGCATATATCTTATTTTTCCAAAAACTAGCATGTGGTCAATTTTACAGATTGCTTTATGATACATGCTCTTCCTTGCGATCTTATATGAGTGTCAGTAATCTTTTTCAGCAATATTTTAATCCCACTGTACTACTCACAAGGGTGAGTAGTACAGTGGGATTAAAATATCCCACTGTACTACTACATGAAATACTTATTTTCAACCAGCTGAATAACTTGCTTTCTTCCTCTTCCATATGAGTAGGCATATACTCACAATTTCAACCAGCTGAGTGTTGCTTCTGATACCATGTGATCATCCATAATACAACAACAACTTATGCATAGATCATGAGATGGAAGCATTAATGTCAGCACAGTTATTCCCCAAGCCTGTTGTAGAGGCCACCGAAGTCAGTGGTTTAATGTCACCTCTGGTCTAGGCGCACAGCTTAGTGGTAGAGTGCTTGCCTAGCCCTGGGCTTGCTCCCCAGCACTGAAGAAAACAAAAGAAATCGATCAAAATGCAATAAACAGCAGAAACAACAAAAGCTTCTGCTGTTATCATTGTCTCTTGAAATTTCTTGATAGCTTAGTTTTGAAAATACTACATGTTAATCATTAGATTGTGGTGGAAGGAGAGGAGGGTGCCTTGGTAGCACTTATCAGTCAACAAAAACCCAAGAGGATACTACTGACCTGTGCCAGCTTTCCCGATTTAAGTTTTGAACAACAAAGGCAAGAAAACAGAGGCAAAATATTGTACATGTGCCAATAATGAAAGAGTACAGAGAACTAAACTGACATAGGACAATTCTGATTGCCTTCCCCAAGTTGCCCTATGCTGAAGACTAGAAAAGATCTCAAATGTGTTTTTTCCTCTGTGATATTTCCTCTTTCCATATTATTCACCTATTTGCAGAGATACCTAAATGCACAGACACACACACACTATAACTTCTCCAGTAACAAAATCTCAAAGTTGAGCATTCTGCAGCATTTCATGACCCAGATATAATACCTGAAGTTGCCAAAATGAGAGTAATTTTTAGCTGATTAGAAATAATTCCTAACTGTGATGATCAATTTAGGATTGACCCTAAGTGTCAGTACACACTTTGCTAAATTGCTAAATCTTCCAATTATAATGACATATTTAGCAAATGATAGAGTTCAATGATACAAGACCAAGGAAGTCCAAGCCACATAACTACCACTAAAGAGACTTGACTATATGCCATGAATGCTAATTAAATTCAATGAGAACATTGAGCTTATATTACATATCCATAACTAAGGTAGTCATTTTTTCCTTTCAGCACTCATGAATAACTTCTGACATTTATAAGGCAATAATAAATCTGTCTCTAAACAATTTTGCAGACAAAACAGGCTTTAGTTCTTACAGTTACACGACTGGATTGTTTTCCTTTATAGTGTTCACATTTTTATCATGTGCCTTATAAATTTGATTTATTTCAACTAATATATAATAAAATCCTCATTACCTCAAATTAGCAGCACAATAAATTGTTCAGGCTATGGAACATTTGTAAAATAAAAAATATATAATGCATATGACTAACATCTTTGTAATATGTAACATCGTAAAAGAAATGAGCTGAAGACAAGTCAGTTTCCTTTTAAAGTGATGTTCACCAGGAAAAATTATGTCTCCCATATGCAAATGACGTGTGCCATAAGGGAAAAAATGACAATTTACTACTATATTGAATTCATCATAGAGAAAATTCAACATAGAATTCAAGTGCAACACTGACATGTACCATTTGGCATAACTGTATTTATGGAATTGTAATCCGGTAGCTACTCTCATATTTTTAATACAATTTAATAAATAAGAACTTATAAACATTGAGAACTTCTATTTTCTAACCAAGAAACTGGAATATAAGCATTGTTTCACTGCTGTCCCTTCTTATTTTGACATGCATTTTTAAATATAAAGCAAAATAATTGTTTATAGTTAAATTTAAGATTATCAAATCATTGACTTGTTATTGTTTTTGTACCTCCTGCTTTTTTTTTTCATGGATTTTTTATCATCACCTTAGAAAACCAAGCAACAGACAAGTTAAGGCCCTGAACCAGGATCGGCCAGCTGGTTAGAGGAAAGTCTGCAGCCTGGTTCCAACATCCTCCGCCCAGCCTAGCACCCTTCCAACTTCCTCCCATCAGCAATTTGCTCACACATGGTCCTTGCTCATTCCACAGAGCCAGCCGCAGTCCACACTCAGACTTGGAGGTTCCCAATAGCTAACAAACCTCACTTTTAAGAACACAAAGATTATTGTTCCTTAACACTAGAAAAATTACAAGTCAGATTATACCCTACTGGAAACACTTTGAGTATGTTTCATTTGTTTTGACTGTGGAGAGTAAATGGAATTCTGTTTTCTATTTCTAATATTGATATACTGAGTTTTCATTGGTGCCTTATCTTACTAATCAATTAAATCCAATTAAGAGTTTTTCAAGATCTATTTAAAATACAGCTACATTTAACAAACTTTGAGGTGAATAATCAATAAATTGTTGTTTCTTCTCATTTTTCTTTTAACCAATAAATAAACACTTCGTAATGTTTTAATAAACATTAAATCAGTTAATCATTTACAATCAAGTTCTTTTACTTCATTATAGATGTAAGACATTTTCAATATTTATATAAATAGATTCAACTAGAGAATGTAAAATTTATATTTTGGGATTGATAAATTCTATATAGTTTAAAAATGTTATGGGATTACTAAATTCTCATTGTAAGTTCTTTCTGATGTGATAGTCTGATACTCCAAAAAGACAAGTCAAACACATAGACCTGGAGACATGCTTAAATTTCTTATTGTAAACTTGCAAATAGCTTACTAATAAGGGTGTTTTGTTTTTTAATTTACCCTATAATCACTGCAACATCAGGAGAGAAAGAATAGGCATCTAGAAACATTTTGACCACGAAGCGACAAGTACTTCTTCAACTACACTCAAGGCACCATCTGTGTTGAGAGTTTGGGGCATAATTGGATGGGCTGAGATCTAGACAGAGCTATAGGGAGAAGCTACAAAGCCATGTTCAAATCAAGAGGCTGTGAAATGCATATGTTCATGCCTAGATGCTAAGACTTGTAAAATGTGGGACAAGTAAGAATGATAGCCTGGCTTGGATGCAGTTATCTATACCTGATTGAAACAAAAATTGCACATTTCGAGGACAGAGTTCAGAATTCAATATGAACATAAGGAATCATTCATACACACACGTACATATATACATTCATATGTAATGACATATATATATATGCAGTCACACATACATATTTGTTACTACCTATATAAGGCAGTAAACAAGGTAGGAGCGGACATCTTCTGTCCATTTCTTCAGACCCACTTTTCTCCCTTTATACTACTCTATGACCAAAAATGTTACAGTCACAGTGACAAAACAGGAGGGCTCTCGTGACTTTAGGGCTTCTAGCCAGTGGAAATTTCCATTAGATCAAGGAAAGAATAACGGAGAATGACCTCACTAGAAACAGAATCCACCAGAACTTGGTCTTCAGGCTTGAAGCCTCCAGAACCTCTCTACCTACCTACCTTCAGGGCACCATGCTAGTGTGCGCATGGTGTGAGCTGTTTAGGGTGTGCCCTCCTAGTGGCTGTCCCCTGTTATTGTCACTGAACCTGTTCTGTGGAAGAATGTTGAGACTTCGTAACTAACCATAAATGCTCTGAGCCTGCACTTCTGGCATTTTTAGATATTGCTTTGACTAAAGCCAACTCTTTCTTAGGCACAGTCAATGTCTACTGCTTTCGGCAAAGAGTCTTAATATGTATCGGCAGACGTTTTAAAATATTATCAGTTGTAGTGATTATGGAACAAATTTTATTGTGTTTAATGTATGGTATTTTTGTTCTATTGCCAGAAAAATAGTTGCTCTGGTCGACCCTCTAGTTTAATATATAACACTGTGGCAAACAACCTCTACTTTTCTAGGGGAAAACCAGCTGATATTTACCTCTAAATTATAATTAAACCTGGTTGTGCATTCCCAGCTCTAAGGTGACTGGCCAATTTCAGCAAATTGATCAATTCAGAACAACCACTCAGATGTGCTGCAACATGCAAACTCTCTACCTGCAAAGAACAAGGTTAATAAATAGCATCTCCTGTGCTTTCCCTGCTAAAACAAGTTAACGCCTAAGTTGCTTGTTCCTTAAATAGGTTCACCTAAGGCCATGCTGTGGTTTGGCTCATGCTTTACCTGATGTGGCTAGAAAATCACTCAATTTAAATTACTGTATACCGCAGCACAGTAAAAGCTATTTTCTGAGCTTTATTATGTTAGAGAACCGAGATGGCCAAATCAATTTCAAGCAGCTTTTAAAATCTTGTAGAACTGAAAAAAGGAAGATGTGTAAAAGCTATTTAGATGAGTTTATGTGATATTTAAGTCATCCTTATTATTCTTCAACAGACATAATGCGTATCATTTTTATTTCATATGCAAAAATGTTGTCAGTGTTATATATGTACAGATCAAAATACAATAATTATACTTTCATTCTGGTTAGTGTTTGAATTAAACTAAGTCCTGTTAAATCTTTTCTTTTTTGTCTTCATGGTGAAATATAGGAATAGCCCTTGAAATTTATTTTCTCCTTCTTCCCTTCTGTATTCAAGTCACCCAGGAGCTGTATTTATTCTACTTCACTGTCTCTGTTCACTAACTATTCCAACTCATTCCCTATTGATAAGTATTTCCAAATCTTCTAAAATTTCTTAGATTTCCTATAGCCTTCTCAGTATACCTACATGATTCACTCAGAACCTCAGTGGGAGTAAGTGCATCTTGTACTGATATGTTGAGGCATCCCGGCTTTCCCATGCATATGTTGATGGGAACCTTCTGAAGACAGCGCATAATCCAAAGAAGTGAAGAAAAACTCTCTTAGAAGTCTGGGCCCCTCCTATCTACTCACTGTGCATTTAATTCTTAAGTTTTATTCTTTAATTACTTCTCATTGTTACAATAAGAGAATCAGCCTAAGGTGAATTTTAGGTCTAAATTTCAGTGACTAAACTTTGGCACACTGGAAGGTTGTTGGAAAAATTAATTTGAATGCAGGAAAAGCTACAGTGTGGTAGCCACATACTGTAACTTTATATGTGGGGAGAAGAACTTTAATGTCCTGCATATCTGCAACACATATGTCATAGATTGAGGGAGTTTATAAATTGTTTTGCGCTTATATCATTTGAGAAGTAGTAACAATGTTCTTTTCCTTGAACACAGGTGGGCTCTCCAACTACTTGATTAATAAGAACATGATAAAAGTTGACACGCCAGTTTCCAGGTCTATAACAGACTGCTGGTTTCCATTTCCTATCTCTTGGACTGTTCATTGAGGAAGCAAAGAAAGCGGCATGGAGTAGCCAATGTGGATAAGAAATGAAGATTCCCACCCAACTGCCTGACTTCCCAGCCTATAGCCCAAGACAACTTGCCACCCTTATATGTAAGTCACCACCATCTTGGAAATGTTTCCTCCAGGGGCAGCTGACAAATCTCAGTTGATCCCTCACAGACTGAGATCATGAGATACGTACAAATTGCAGATCTGGAATAAAGAAATGATTGTCACTGTTATTCTAAGCAAGTAAATTTGGGGGGTTTTGTAACCCAACAATAGATATTTGGGATAATAGTATGGAGGCACAGTTCGTAACTCTTCTCCTGCTCAAGTCCAGGGTTGTCCCACATACGTGTTTCCTCATATTCAGAAAGAGAGAATTAACTTTGGAAGTGGGGCAAACAAACAAAATAACAGAGTCCTAATGGCAGTTGCAACAATAATAAAGGTTCACTGCTAATGTTTGTATTTTGACCATTTTTATAACGTGCTTCATTTCTAGAGTTGACAATTAAAATTGTATTGATGGATGCTGGCTAAAATATATAAAGTATAAAAACAAAACAGGAAGGTAGTGATAAAATTTTTAAACGTGAAACTGATTAGGAGGATGAATGGCTATTTCTATCTAGTATTAAACCAAAAAGAGGGGAAAGAAGGAAGAAAGGAAGGCTAGAAGGAAGGGAGAAAGGGAAGGAGAGAGAAAGGGAGGGAGGGAGGGAAAAAGGAAAGAAGGAAGGATGACAGGACAAAGACAGAGGAAGGAAGAAGGAAAGAAAGAAGGAAAAAGAAACAAACAAACAGAGAGAGAAAGATAAGCATTTTACAGTGTGCCCAACTTTCAACAAATCATAATGTGTTATGTTATCTATCTCTCAAAATTGACTTTTACTATATAGTTGGAAGTCAAATTCTCACACCAAAAAACTCATTCTCCAGTAAATGCCTTGTTTATTGCTGTTTTTAGTATTTTAATTTTCACTGAACTTACCGCAGTGGTTTTGAGTCTGTGGGACAAAACTAAGAAACCCTCAAACACGTTACCTGCTGGCCGGAAACCCCCGCTCCAGCTGCCTGCCAGCAGCACCTCCAAGGGCAGGAGCCGCAGCAGGCATGTCGTCACCCTCCTGCCGCCCTCTGCCTGCTCCCCAGGGTCTGTATCCTAAACGAGGTCCTTCAGAGAATCAGACCCGCTTCATCACAGGAAGTGTAAGAGCCCCTGACATGGTGCGTGCCGTAACCTTCCCACGGGGCACGCGCAGACAGTGGTCAGCTGGGCTCCCTTCCTCGACTGCCGGCGGGTCCCGGTCACATTCACGAACGAAGATACCTCTGTGATCGCAAATACACACTGACAGAATCAGTTACGGTTTGACTCGATTTACTCAGGTGGATTTCTCTCTCTGTGAAGTAATTGGCATTCAGATCAAAATAAAAAAGTTTGTTTTACTTTTCAGTATTTTATGCTATTTATTGCTCACAATGTTATACAGTACATAAAAAGAGATACTGATAGACTCTGCCAAGAAAATAATCATCGTTGATATAAAATCTGCTCACAAAATTATTTTCTCCCCAAAAGAAATCAGTGTTCTATTGGTATCATATCCACATTTATTCTTATTATTTGATATTAGCCTTAATATACTAATTGACTAGAAACTATTTAATCTGGTAAAAAAATAAACTCACTGTTATTTATTATGCCAAAATTGGGTTTTATTCATTATATCCTCTATTCTGCAGAAACCCAGAGATACTTTTAGAAAAAAAAATACTGCATAAATGATGGAAATTCATCTCTTCTCTTTCAAAGATTCTGATTATTGCTCTCTAACAAAGTTCCAAATTTTGTAAAAATCATAATTTTTTCCTTTTTTTTATTTTTTTAAATTTTTTCCTGTTTTATAATTGGGAATTCCATCTTTATCTTTCACATAATTATCTACAACTAAGCAATAGATTTAAAGTGCAGTATTTAGAAACTATAAGTGCATCATATTCATTATCTATTGTCGTTTTTTTCCTGGTGCACTGTTTTCTGCAAAGTCCTCTCTTTTAAACATCTGCAAATGCTATTTGAATAACAAAGGAATCTGTCTCAATCTCTGTAATTGTTTTGATTCTGTTCTTGAGGAAATTAATTTAAGCGAGATTTGTACTATTCTGAACACAAAAAGTACCACTACTATATATTGCTGGAAGAGAATGGCATTTGTAACGAGACATATCTCTTTCCTACGTTTAATCTAGTACTTACGTTGTAAAATAATATAATTAAACATTATTTCCTTTACCACATGTGGAATTCACTGATATGTGTACATGTCAACTCTAAAATGTTTCTAAAACTCCCCCATGACTTTTCTGAAAAGCAGACTTCATGTAGGACAACCTGGACAGAGAATAAAACTATCTTTTATGATACTTTTCATATGACTTTTTCAAAGATGCTATTCTTGTATACATAAGTCCTTATGTATTAAGATCACTAACAGATAGTCTGTTTTTTATAAACAGGACATCTCAAAAGGATGAGGAAATTAAAAGATTATTTTCCAAAATAATTTTAACACTTACACTGGAATTTGACTTCATAGCATCGTACTAAAATCTACTGATCAAATAAAAGACCTCTAGTACAAAATGCATCTCTTGTAGAATTGCCATCCAAGGTACATTGGACATTACACTAAATCACTAAGGGCCTTTAATGTGACATTACTTAGTATTGCCTAGGTAAACTCTTTTAAAATCCAAGGAGAAAATAGCATTTTGTTTTTTGAAGAAATGGTTTGCTTTTTCATTTCTGAAGAGAATCGTATAGCCAGTAATGTTTTCTGTGTTCCCGGGTTTCCAGGAAGCTCAGCTCAGTTAGCCTGACCTTCCAGATAGGTATGCTATAGTTACATTCCTCTTTTCTTGGAGTATAATTTTTACCTTTTCATATTATAATTTTTAATTAATTATCAATGACAAGATACATGAAATTACTTTGCTCTATGCTATTTCTGGTTACTCCAAATTATTATAAATTTAAATTTGCATTATATTTCAACTTTATTATAATTATTACATAAATTAAGTTAGTAGGATTCAAATTAAAGGGTCAAGGAAAACGATGGAAAATAAATTAAGTTCTTGGAGTATAAAAATCTCAAGGTAGTTTTTATTTTGTTTTGTCTCGAATTTGTTTTTGATCTTAAATCCTCAAGGCTAGAAGTTATAAAGAGTACATTACTCTTTATTCTATGATACCAAATCTCTTTATCCTCTTTCATAAAGAAATCTGGTTCGGGGAAGGAGCGTATACACAAACCAGCATGAGATAGTCTTGTTTTTCTCTAAATCTGTATGCTTGTTTTCACTGCAAGGTGAGTGTCGGGGTGTGGAGCCATTTGGACAAAATTAACAAGGAAATGAATATACATTCATAATAAGTTTATTCATTCAGTATTTGTTTTTGTGAATACAAATCATCTGTATTTCCTATTCTTTCTAATTCATTATATAAAAATTTCAAGTTGTATTTGAAATATTACTTTATCATAACATTATGGCAATTTTGTTTATAATTATAATGAGAATTTCTTTGAGAAAAAGCCAACCGTCCACCCAATATGCATGTGTACCTCCAAAGTAGTCAGGATGTTGCGAATCACTGATACTTCATCTTTCTGCTTGGGATAAGAGGGATCACTTTGTCATCATGCTAGGGCTGCAACATGCAGAAAATTGCAATCTTTCTTGTACAAGCGACTCTCAGTTGGAAGAATAAAAATTTGTGGACATTTCCGAGATCTGCCACTGTGAGTGTAGAGATAAAATAGGAATTGAAAATATTCTAAGTTAATGATGCTTCAGGAAGCTGCGGTGGAGCAAGTTTTTATATTGTTAAGTTAGAAAAAAGAACCTCAAATATCAAACTAACAAGAAAATCTTCTAATGGAAAGTGATTTCTAAGTAGAGAACATAAGACATGAAGAGATATACAAAGTGGACATCAGAGATACAACCCAGAGCACTGAAATTGCATAGCTTAAGAAATCTTCACGTTAGTTGGGATAATTTGATTTTCACTTTTATAAGAATATCATCTTTATATATCAAAGTTTTAGTTGTCCGCACAGCTCTGCTCTATTAACATTCTCCTTGGCTCCCAACAGTACGGAGCACGGCAAAGCAATCAGTACTGGGCTCCTGCTATCTGTCCTGAAGTGGAATCAACCTCACCCACAAATAGTCTTATCTCCGCTACCTTCCCTCTACACCAGAGACTTCAGCTCTCCACTTCATCTAGCTCTGGCATGTTGATTGATCTTTTTCTTGATTTTGTCTGGACCTGTTAGATTTCTGATTAATGGCTCATCTCATCCTCCCTGCGATGTCTTTTGTTCCAGCTGCCTACAAGATACCATTAACCTCAATCCTGACCTCAGCCACCCTCACGGAGTTTTCTCATTCACTCAGCCTCTTCACCAGGCCCAAGGAACTGTATCACTAATAAGATCCTGTTTAACACCTAAACAGACCTCTCTTTGTGCGTCCTTTTGTTTGGTTGCTTTTTACTGTAACCTTCTTGGTGTCCGCACTGCAGTGCCACATTCTGGCCTTGCCTTACTGACCTGGGCCATATATTCAAAGCCTTTCTCCCCTCCCTCTCAGGGATAGTGACGGTATCAGTTGTGTGCAAAAGCAAGATCCCAGACGCTCACGGCAAGTGTTGGCTGAAGAGTCACGGGCTTTAGGAGCCGACTGTTAACCCACCGGAAGTTCAAAATTGGTCACGGTAGGAGTATTTACAGATCAGTAACTGGCGGATGTCACCAATCAAAATTTCTGCACCCATTCACCCAAACCCCAATGCCCACCTTCTTTCTTGCCATTTTATCATTTCACTTCTGGTATTGTTCTCTGAGAGACACCCTATGAGCAGAAATAAAGACAGAAAGAATTTCAATTTAGCATGTAAATATATGCTAATATCCCCAATTGGGCATTTATATTTAACAAAATAACCTGAACTCAGATATTTCCTCCCATCTGCATCCTGTCCATCTTTGTTGTTAACAAGCTCCCAAAGTGAATTAAAAGTTTGAGAACCACTGAAAGATTAGATGTTTGTATTATCACATTGAGGAAACGAGGAGTCATTCAGAAGAGCTATTCCCATCAGGCCTGGAGGACAGCAATTCAGGATATTCAACTACACACAGGTGGGTATAAACCGAACAATGAGGGCTTATATTCAGCCACATGATATCTACGTTCTTTTGTAATTCATCCTATATCATATTTCTAAATAGTCGCAAAAGAGATAAACTCTCTAATCTTTAAATTCTACGAAACTTTCTCCAATCTATAATAGTTATTTTTGGTCTCTATACACAAACAAGAAATTTCAATTTTTAAAATGCTTGCCTATTACTTTGCAATTATAATAATTTACAAAGAAAATGCACTTAGAATCTAGACCTTTTTGTTGCCTAATCTATGCAGAAAAATGAAAGTTATTTGGATTAGTTTCCCTAAAAGATTTTAAATACTGTTGTTTAAAAGATGTTTATCAATTTTCTCCTTTTTTACTAATCTTCATGTGAAAAGAACCAACAGAGAGGGAGAAGGCAGAGAGGGAGGGAGGGAGAGAGAAACAGAAGTGGTAAAATGAATGTAGAGATCCCTGAAGTTTAAGTAATGATGCTCTTTAAAACAGTGCGATTTTTTGCCCCCTTTTGACACTTTAAATAAGATGTATATGCTGGTGGATGTCTCAAGCTTTAAACGATGAACCAGGCAGTGTCATCCATCAGCAGAGTGTGCTCTGCAGACGTTTTTCTGAATGAGGAATGTGCCACCCAGAATGTGCTACGAAATGTTAATGGCTTTGAGGCTATACAAATTTGAACTTTATTGAAATGTGATAATAATGAGAGGGATTGTAAAATTATATACTGGGCTATGGAACAGTAAGATCGTGGCAAGGAAAGCAGAGGGATCCATTCATCATCTTGCCATGTAGAAAGACCCCAGGCTTTCAGCACTCAAGGAAGGGGCACCACTAACCTTTCCCTTCCGTGGTTCCTCACAAACCATAGCAGCTGCGGGAATTTGGCCTGACTTTGATAATGAGATTAATAGCTAACCCAAGAGACAGGAATAGCCAAAGGGAGCAGATACTTTAAAAACTCATATTTTGTTGAGCTTTAAATTAATGGGTTGGTCACACTTAACCACCCTGCTGGCCTCTCCTCTTCAGCACAAATCAAGAGAATCACCACTTAGTATGCAGGGATAAAATTCTACCAAAGTTTTGAAAGTCAATCCCTGCCATTTACAAAATGGTCATTTCCAACATGGAAACAAAAAAGAGACATAGCAGTCTTCAAGGCATGCACATCTTTATAGGTTATTGTGCCTTCATCACTGGCTTCTAACACATGCATGTTCTGTGCTGTTTAAGACCAGACTGCCATCGTATTATATTTTTGTGGCACTAAGGTTCACTTTCATCTGGAAAGCATTTTTAAGCTTCCATTCATAACTATATATATTTTTAAAAATTCATCTTTAAGCTGGCTGTTACTTCTGAATAAAACTACATTAAGGGTTTATGTGACATGGTTTACATGCCACAAAATCATATTTAATTGATCTTTAGTAGACACATATTTTTTGCTGTTACCAAAAACCTTAAAGAATGATTTATCATTGAGATGGCAATAATAGGTAAAAATGGGAGATATTATAGTAGACAGATGAACCAGGTTAAATTTTGGTTTTCATTCTTGTGAAGATATCACCTTTGCTTTTAGCTATCCATTATTCACCCTCACAAAAGTGTTAAGCTTGAAAATGAACCCTGCCATTTATCTCAAATGCTCACTTAACAGAAATAAATGCAGCCAACACCTTCCAACTCCACATGACAGGAGATGGAGTGTCCGCATTACTGACTATTACCTCGACAAGGTGTCTCACCACTTGTCTGAGAGACTCAGTCAGTGAGCCCCTAATCACACCCTGGGCAAAAAATGAGTCTGGAACATTCCAAATCCAGCACGGAAAATGGGGTTTACCTTTAAGGAGCAACTTGATTGGCAACAGCTGACAGATAGGAGAGACAGAACTCTTGAAATCAGAGAAAATTGCTGATTTGGACTCCTGATCATCTATTTCTATTACAGTCTTTTATTACAGAAATAATGGGATTGTTTTGTTGATAATCACATTCCTCACCATCAAGATAACTGGAGTTTCATCTGGCTTCCTCCTTTCTTCCTGGATGGACTCAAACTAACAGGAGGGTGATTTATGAGGACGGGCATCTTGAAAAACGCATAATACATTAGAAATTTTACACCTTCTATTTCAGTTTCAGTACACAATAGACATCACAATTAAAAGTAAGTAGACAAATAAGCCAAAGTCTCAAATGTATTGTAGATCTGATAAAAAGGGTAGTCACGGGTCGACATTGGGAAGTAGATAACTACTCAGTCATCCAGAGCAATATTTGGTAAATATCCAAATCTTGCACCTCTGATTATGGCTTCAAGCTATGGGAAAATTGTATGTTTGAGCCATAACTCACAAAATGTTTAAAAATGTATGTTACTACAAGAATCATCCAGTCTCATACATAATTACAGTAAAAATCAGAAAAACACTGTGCATATGCAAAACCTTGGGTTTGATATCAAGCACCACAAACAAACGCATTGTGAAAGGATTTCTTTAACAAACACCAATTAGTGTATATATATGTGTGTGTGTATATATATATATGTGTGTGTGTGGCACTGCTTTAAGAAATTTATGAATATTAACTTACTTCATCTTTCTGTCGACCAGAGTGTAACATTATTATACTCATCTTATAGGCCAGTAAACTGAATACAGAGATATTAAGTGATTTGCCTGGAACCAACAGTTAGTAAGTAGCAAATACCTAATTCAAATCCAGGCACTCTGGCTAGGGGTCATGCTATTTTGTAACTCATTAGACTCAAGACAAAAGCCACTCAAGGTCAATGGGTCAATGGATCTTTTAATATCTGATATCAGAGATTTGGTGACAACGGATCAATTTTCCTAGAAACAAATACATTGTTCTTGCTCAAATAGGGAATGTTGCTAGTATTCACAGAATAACAGGAAGTATTTTTCCAAGATGAATTTGTGTTTTGTCTCAGTTTACCTTCTCAACAAAGGCATAGTCATTTCAATTTGTGATTTGCAATTGAGAATCAGAGAAGTTAAGTAACTTTCTCAAGGTCACACTGCAGACAAGGCTGCATTGTAGTGAACCTAACTCTAAATTTTTGCTCTACCACATTTGCCACAATATACCACATTTTCTGAGTTGTTTGTGTTATGCAAATAGTATTTTCAGGTGTTTATTTAGCTTTCACAGGTGTTATAGCCACACATTTTGGCCAATCTAAACTAAAATCACCTGTTGATATAACACATAGCTATTTGCTTTTTATTTCAGTAAATATTACCTTAAATATGGATAGCCTTTTGGTTATCTGAAAAATTGTGTAAAAAGTGAAAATTAGGTATAAACTCAACCTCTGTGTGCCTTTGACCCCCATTTATGGCAGTTCCATCCCCCTTTGTCAGCACAGATTACTGTACCTTTATTTAACATTATTATTGATAAGAAAGTCACACGTCTCCCACATTTTAGGATTTCTGAGAGCTTGATTTTCTGCTGGGTATTACTTCAATTCCCCTACTACAGAAAATCATTAAAGAATAGCAGTTACAGTATTGTAAGAACACAATCACTCCACATCTGAATTAATGCATAAACATGGATTGTATAAATGTTTGTAATCTCTGTCATTCAAGATTATCTAGTAATATTTCATTATGACATGAACAGTAATTCATAATTCAGTGTTATTCGTGGTTCCTCAGTGTTACGAGTTGAAATTCTCACATGTGAAATTATCTATTATTTTTCTATCTCTCATCCAGCTATATCTATATTTGTTCTGTAATTTCTGTTTTGATTTCTCTCCTCAACTATTTTTCCCAAAGTAAAATATTTATGTCTCCTTGGCCCTTTGCTCCAGGAGAGAGAGTCAGCCAATTAGAAGGGAGGAAGACGGAGAGTTACAGTCTGTAGTTTTATTTCACAATCTTGGTACTCAGTGTAAACTGAGAAGAGATCAGACTTACAGTTAGAACATTGTCCGCCGTTATTGGGTACTCTTCTATTATCTCTGGCACTATAATAACCATTCCCCCCACCAAACAAAACAAAACAAAACAAAACACTGTAGTTCAATCTGTTTCCATCTGAAGTAGTTCAGATGGAAACGACGAGCCTGGGTTGAAGGAAAAAGAAACACAAGAAAAAAGCGAGACTCCCTGGGTGCTAGTAGGTCATATGCAGGGACATTATGAATTCTGGGAAGAGCTTTGGGGAAGACGTCAAGAGCCACAGTTATCTGAGCAATACATCTAAACTAATAGGGCTGAAGAAGCTCAGAATAATCTCTCCCTGCCCAGGAAAGTAGAAAATTGCACGATAATCCCCCTGGGCCCAAGGATGTCACAAAGGTGTTCCTGAGATCTGTAGGGTACAAAAGGATGATGTGGCATCTCACGTGAGTAAAGAAATGGCAAGAAAGTCCTCCATCTTTTGTCACTCTATAGTAGTTTGGACACTGACTCACAGACCCAAAATACCCTGAGAAGTTATTATTTCAGTTCTGTTCATTCTAGCTGACTGCGGATGTAAAACACAATACAAATGAGTAACAGAAAAATTATATTTCTTAGCATACCTGTACTTTGTGGCCTGAGATTTGAACTATTTGCAATATAATCAGAGATTTTCACTGTGCTCTCTGCTTGTATTATCATTACCTTTGCCACAGTAGATATTTTAAGTGCCAATGTTCTACTGTTCTTTATTTCTGATTTACAAGCATTAATTTTTAATACTATCCTGTGTATTTCTTTAAACAAGCAGCCAGGGAAGGACCAGGCACACAGTACACTCTGGCCAGTCAGTTCGTAGAGATTGATTAATACAGACTCCCAACATGGTGAGGCAGTTAGACACTCAGGCTGCCCACAGAACGAAGAGGATCTTGGGGTTTATGAGGCTTAACACCAAAAGCAAGCTTGACTGACTTTTGGGGCAGATCACCAAATTCTCTGTATTTCCCAAATCAGTTAATCCCTTCGTAAAGGTGATTCCCGTCTTTGAGACCCACATGCAAGAAGTAGAGGATTTTCCCTTGTAAATGTAATTCAGCTAAAAGTATGCTAGGTGCTTCTCCCTCAAAATGAGTAATACAAAACCAAAATAACTGTCAATAGGTATTTTGTAAAGGAAGTGTCAAGGTCATGGTCCAGATCTGGAGACAGAGTGGGATTTCTAATCTTCCCTGGCCCAGTTTTGGCATCAAGTTGACCTTGCCTTGTGTGGTTATTCAGGCGTCTTTCTTACACACAGGATGGAAGATTCTCATTTATTAAGCTGGAGAAAGTTCCCCAGTGAAGCATAGTCTTTTTGGATACATACTTTAAATGGATTGTAATCCATTAACTTTCATTATTGAATCCTTTATTCTCTTGTGTGTAAGCCCCTTGAGATATGAATTTATTTTCATAACTGTGGTTTAGTTAAAGCAGCTTACAGTACCGTGAGGAATTTGAGTATTTATGATTAAAGAAGGGACAGATATTAATTCCCTTGTTGGTTGCTAAATATAGGCACATATGGATTAAATTAATGCACAGCTATACAGATTCAATATTGCTTTTGCCTCAAAATGGTACGGCAAATGCTTACTTTGGAAGAATTCCACTGTACAAAGATCAGCTTAAAATCAAGCTAAGATACTTATATTTCCCCATTTTTATTAAGTCTCTGCAGAGGCTATAGGAAAATAATACATTCTAATCCAAATTATTTTCACTTTTAATGCATTTTAGGCTAGTACTCAAAAAGTAGTTATTTTTCTCTACATCATTTTCCTCCACATAAGTCACTAGAATACATGACAAGATTATCTAAACTCTGAAATTTCCTTCTAGTGTAACTTTCCATCATGCAGCTGATTATTCCTATAACTTATTAAATATTGTATGTCTAAGACTCTCAGAAGAAAAACCTGATTTACTTTTCCTTCCCATAAGAGCTCATCAGAATTTCATAATACCTTTGAAAGCATCAAAATCATGAGAATCACTATCATAAAACCTTTTCAGTGACTGATTAAGCACACCACTCTATGTGCTTTAAGAAATATTCATTCCAAGATAAAATGTCACATTTATTGTAATATTTATATATTTCTTGACCACTTAACATCTGTAAAATTCTGCTACTATTTTAATTAGGTTCCTTTTTTGTGCGTCACTAACCCAATTCTTGTGTGTGTTGTCCTAACTCCATTTTTCCCATAGGTCATCTGTTCTTGTGTCCTCAACTGAAATTTAAGTGTTATAATTAAGACAATAACAGATTTTCTTGGGATTGTTATGAAAATATTAAGACATATCTCAGGAACTCCCATTTTTCCAATGGTAACATCTTTAAAGATACAATATCACAAGCAGAATAATGACACCCAATACTTTCATCAACACAAGAAAAACCCAGGAAGATCTTTGTAGCCACACATTTTTTTCCTCCTTTCTGGACCACTTTCTTTGTCCCTGACACCCACTAATCTATTTTCTTTGTCTGTATTTTTTTCATTTCAAAAAAACCAATATAAAAAGGAATCAGAGTATGTAACTTTTGGAGAAGGACCTTTCTTTTACTCAAGATAATCCTCTGGAAATTCATTTACGTTATTCCCTGGATCCATTATTCACTTTTATTCCTGAGTATGCCATGAGAGTATGCCTGCTGGAAGACATCAGTGCCCCCCTCCACACCACTGAGTTTGAGACACTGTAAATAAAGCTATTATGAATATTTGTGTTTAGGTTTTTGTGTAAATAGAAGTTTTCGTTTCTCTGTGACAAATCAGAGAGGTATGGTTTCAAGACGTATGAAAGTTGTGTTTTTTATTTATTTTTTAAAAATCTGCCAAATTCTCAAGAACAAAAACTCACCAAACTATTATTATTGGGAGTCACTATGTCATTTAACTTTCCTGTTAGCAATTGTATAAGAGATCTAGTATTCTGTCAGCTTGCCACCACTTGGAGTTGTTATTATTTTTAATTTTAGATGTCCTGATATGTGGATAGAGATAGCCACATATCTTTTATCTTTTATCTCTTCATATCTTTTATCCATTTTCTTATCATTTTGCTATTTTTATTATTGGATTTTAGAGAATCATTAATATGTATAGATTAGCTAATAGTTTTGATAAGATATGACCTTTGCAAGTATTCCCACCCTCTCTTATTTCTTTTCATCCTAATTAGTAGGGTATTTATTTATTTTTCTTTTTGTTTTCTTTTCAAAATTTTATTTTAGTGATACATTTTAGATATGCATAATGATAACATTCATCAAGAATTTGTGTCTGTACATGATATATATTGCTGCTTCTTTTTTTCCCACTTTCCCCTGCCTTCAAACATCCCTCCCTCCTTATTTACAAAAGCTTTGTTTCCATTCTTTCCTTCTCATCTTTTTTCTCTAGTTCCTCCTTTCCTTTCCCCCTCCCCCTCTCCTGCTCCTCTTCCCAATTGAACAATTTCTTCCCTTTCCCGATATAATACACTTTAGTCCTTTTTACACTTTCAGTTTCTCACACCGGAGAAACAGTGCAGTATTTAAACATGTGTGTCTGATTTATTTCACTGAAGAGTATGGTCTCAAGATTCATTCATTTAAATAGAAATATCTCAAGCTTATTGTTCTGGTATTTAATGGAGCGAAATGTTTAATTCTGTTAAAGTGCAATTTTTTAACTTTTTACAAATTATACTTTAACATCAAGACCAAGAACTTTTCTTTAATTCCTCAATTTTGAAGATTTTCTCCTATTTTTTTCTAAAAACAGTATTTTTGTTTTGTATTTTATGTCTAAATATGTGATCTATTGCAAGTTGATTTTGAATAAGTATGAGACTTAGCTTAAGAGGTTTTATGTTTTCTTTTTTCTTTTCTTTTTCTTTTGCTTTTTTCTATAGATGTCATATCACTTCAGTGCCATTTTCTGAAAAGCCTAACTCTCTTCTATTGAACTGCTTTTTAAACCTTTATACCTGATTTTAAATCTTTGTTCAAAAATTAATTAAAAAAAAAAAATTAATTAAGCAAAAAAAAATTAATCAAGCATGCATATGTATGTGGTTACATTTCTGGATCTCCTGCTTGTGTGTATGTTAATTACATCTTGCTATTAGGTAGAAGATTTGTGTCTACTTTATTCTTTTTTCAGAATTGTTTTAACAATTCTAGCTCTTTTTCAATACAAATTTTGTAGTAATCTTGTCTGTGGCAGCAAAAATTTTGATGGAATTTTGATAGGAATCACATAATATTTGTAAGTAAATTGGGAAGAATTGTCATATTTACTGTATTGAGTCTCCTAATCTGTGCCTCTGTTTTTATTAGATTTTCTTTTATTTTCTTCATCAGCAATATATAGCTCTCGATATACCAGACCTAGACATGTTGTGTAGAATTCACACCTGTGGGTGAACATCAATCCTGATGCATCAACTTCATTAGATTAAGAATAATCTAGTAGACTGATGAAGCAAAGCATACTCTAGGATGAGTCTGGGTGCATACTGAGGGTGTGACTTTGAGGACTGTCTATGGTCCCTTGTCCATTTCTCGCTGAAGCTGCCCCCTACTCTGCCTCCTAGCCACCATGAACTAAGCATCTCTGCTCCACTGTACCCTTCCATTGTGATGTTCTGACTTGATGCCTGATGACCATGTACTGAGCCTCCTGAAACTGTGAATTTAATGAATCCTTTCCTGATTTCTGTTGTGAATATTGAGTTCTGTCTCACTGACAAGACAGCTAACGGAAGAGAAGCAGGTGCCAGAGAAGCAGGCTGTTGCTGTTACTACATCTGATTGTGTTTTAGAAGCCTTTGCAACAGGTTTGCTGGGGCAGCCTGGAAAGGTTTGGAGATGACAGCTAGTGAAGCCCTGGAATATGAGTCTGAGGTTGAGTTCATACCTAATTTTCACTCTTCTATTTCAATTTTCACATCTTTCAGCTACTTCTCTTCTCTACATTTTCCATTCTTATAAAACAAACACTTGAAAACGGATCTAATAGAACTCATTATTTTCACATATACTGAAGTTAATATATACTTTTTCTCAGAGTATTACGCTTCAAACCTCATTTATGAAAAATACACAATTTCATCGTATTAATGGTATTTCAAGTACTGCTGTATGGGACCTCGAAAGGTGGGATCGACATGTCTACTCTACTACAATATTGTCTGCACTTATTTTATATGTTGAGAGTTTTAAGACATGATACAAAGGTAAGGAAAACAATGTATTGCATTGAAAAAATAGTACAAGTTTGGTTTTCAATTTTACATTTTTCTTATTGGATATCATTGAAATAAGTTAATGAAGATCACTTGGAAGCTTTATTGCTACCAAATTGAGGAGAGACACCCTCAATTATACACCACATTGTGTACATCTATAGGTTTTCACTTCTCTGCACATTTTAAGGAGTGGAGCAAGAAAAAAGTGTTATTTACCTGTAAATAAATTCTCAAATTGATTTTCAGTTTTTCTATAAGTCATTGTATTGACACAACTAAATTTGAAATTATTTTATGGTAACTTATTTCTTGAAAGCATCAGAGGAATTACAATCAAAACCAAATACTCTGTCATTCACACTTTCTTAGAAAAGAGAAATTTAAAAAAAAATTCAAATTATAAGAGCTTTAAAAATCTCTAGTGGGGAAAGTGACTGATGATAACAAGATCAACTCTGAGTGAATTAAAAGCATCAAAGCACTGGTTTAGGGCTGGCAGTGGGGGCGCATACCTGGGATCCCAGCACTTGGGAAGCCGAGGGCAGAAAGGTTGCCGTGAGTTCAAAGCCAGCCTAGGCTACATAGTGAGACTTTGTCTCAAAACGAACAAGCAAACAAAAACAAAACAAAACAAACAAAAAGCATTGGCTTTATCAAAACATTATATTTATTTGAAGTTAATATTAAACACATACCTCTAAAATAATATTTGGAAAAAATAGAATATTAACTTAGCACTCCTATAAAAATAAATAATAGAAGGCGTTAAATGCATAGATAACTTTTCCACAGTGGGCAGTTCAATCTTGACTATTCCAAGCAAAACTCACCATGAAGTAAAATACTTGAATTCCTTCAAAATCCATTTAGTTGCACAGGGATACCTTGAAAAAGCTTGGTTTTAGGGTTATCTTATACCAATGTGAGTAAAGTTTTGTTTTAAAAAGATGCCATTCGGGGCTGGGGATTCAGCTCAGTGATTAGAGTGCTTGCCTTACAAGCACAAAGCCCTGAGTTCGATCCCCGGCACCACACACACACACACACACACACACACACACACAATTAAAAAGATTCCATTCCTACTGGTCTTTATATTTATGTTATACATCTTAGATCCAATACAATGTAATCTTTACCAGAGGGATAGGAAAAGTACTTTTAAAACCTGGGGTCTTGAATTCACTATTCACTACACCAAAGGAAAACTCAGTGATGTTTTCAGACAGGACTTGGCCGAGCTGAGCTGTTGCTCAGTACAGCATGAATCCAACTGCTAGTTAGACGTCAGGCTTATTGCTTTTTTGTATACTGATCTCGATAACAGGCAAACAAGAAAGATGAAGTAGGTAGACAAAACTAAAAAGATCTATTTGTACTTTTATTTCTGCTTGCCCTTTTGATTTTCTTTATGGATTCTCTTCAAAGAAAATCAGATGGGAAGCTTTGAAGCAAGCCATGAGACAGGAGAGAATTTACAAAATGTGATCTGTGTGAGAAGGTTATGAGCGTTGAATGTGTTCAGTCTGAGGGATATACGAAGACAGAGTGGAAACATCAAAGCTGTCAACTTGTATCTAAAACGATTTCAGAGCAATATGTGCTTGCCATTGACCAGAACCAGGAGAAATTTAGTCAAATGACAGCAAGAAAATTTCTGAAGAAAGTCAATCCTCGCTTTCATACCAACCACAACCCATCTCAAACTGATACTGCTACACTTCATGCAAAAATGAGGAAAATCTAGCCATTATTCACATTCAGTAAGTTCTGAATTGGTTCAGATCCTACCATGACAAGCAAATGAAAATAGATTGGCCAAATGCAAGACTGTTTTCTAAGTACCTGGCATCCATCCGTGTGTGGCTAGCCTCTCAGTACACAGGCGCGTTTAAAGGGCAATTTGGACGTGTAGATCCCAGGGCTTCCTTAAATCTGTCCTCACATTGCCTAGTGTGGGAGCGCTCAGAACACAGCCTTCTGCAGAGACTCCCGGGAAGGACAAAGGCCCCCGTCCCGAAACACAAGTTCTGGTTCTGGTGTGCAATTCAACAGCACAGCCCATAAAAAAAGTTGCTTGAGGGTTCTTTGAAC
Organism: Hystrix cristata; assembly: GCA_004026905.1. NCBI lineage: Eukaryota > Metazoa > Chordata > Mammalia > Rodentia > Hystricidae > Hystrix > Hystrix cristata. The sequence continues at coordinate 38,789 of PVJO010004847.1, forward strand.
TATTCTGTTCAATGGAGAAGTTAATTGTTTAGAGAAAAACCTCTACTCTCTGTTTTGTTTTGTTTTTTTTATTACTAGAGAAGTTGTGAGCTGCCATTTAAATATCAAACCTATATTTCACAGCATTTTAAATTCTATAAATTGTTCCTTTCCTACGTTATTTCAACAAATCTCCACAGTTTTCTGAGGAAGATATATTATACCTGTTTTACAGAAGAGAGTTTCATGGTAGCTTATTTTCAGTAAGATTGAATCCAAATAGAATCACAGAGTAGAGATCCTGAGCGGCAACACTTAGCATGAGGGTGTAGAAATCTAGGGGAATTTAAGAAAGAGAGGATGCACCCGATTTCTGAGAAAGGAAGAAGCAGCTAAGTTGTGAAGGAATCTGCTACATTATCTAACCTAATTTGGCTTTCATCCAACCTTATCGGCAAGTTATTCAAGATATCAGCAGCAGCATCCTATCACTTGAGATCTTAGCAGGCTCATATTTCACACCTTATTTTACTCACATACCTCACATGAGGAGTCCAGGGTCTTCTTAAGATTTCTGCTAATTCTTGCAGTTTGGAATTCCTGAGGGAGGTGCTACAAGGACTCAGTTTTTTTTTTTTTTTCTTTTTGATCCCACCCCACCCCTGCCATACATATTTCTGAAAACTGCCATTCACAGAAGATCTAGAATTTGCAATAAGTTTTTACACAAGAGATTTAGGAAATAATATGAACATGTACTTTGCCACAAGTCTTTTTTTTTTTTTTTGGTTACAAGTCTTTATAGCAGATTATCTAAAATAGAATATTGCTGTTATGAAAATAAAATTCTATATCATTTTTCACCAACTTATCACAGTTGAAGAGACATTGCTTTCCTCCCTCACCTCTTGCAAACTCTCTTACTTAAAAGGTTCACCGTCTCTGCCCCAGTTAGAGTTTTTTTAAAAAAGAAATTAAAGGAAACCCTGGTGCTCATTAGGAAAATAACTTTAATCTTATTTCATAGGTGATACATTTCAAAATAGGGTTAGTTAGTTCATGTATCTGAGTGTTTGTTCCCATTTATGAAACACTAGAATAAAAAAATTAACCTAGATCATTCCAAATGTCTGTTCTTCAAAGGACGACAGATTTCATCATCTATATACCTTTTCCTAAACAATTCTGACTCAAGTATGATCTTGAAAAAAAGCTATTTCTTCTCTATCAAATACACTAGGTATAAGGAAATCTTCTAATCCTTCTTCCATCTGTCCAGAATGCAGCTCGACGATTTGCTAATTCCACAAATTTTGCATAAGGATCTCCATTCAGGGCATATATATTTGTAATTCCTTGCTCGCAATAGTATTCCGAGGTATCTTTTCTTGGACAAACCTGAGCCTGACTGCAACTATGAAGATTTACAGGAAGGATAGTAGTCTAGCATCCTGAAAACATCTTCACTTCCTTAGTAGGGCAGTACTACCTGGGGTTCCAGCCCATTACGTCTCTAAGCGATTACCTGACTTTCTACTGGATACTTTCCACTGTCATCCTAGCATTGTGGAGCAATCTGTTAGTTCACACTTAAGTAAAAGACTGCGACACACTAGCCAAATACCCTGAGCTCTGGCGCGGTGTCCCGAAACATCTTGCCCTTACACACCCACAAACTCTTTTTCTCTGGGACCACTTTTTCCAGTCCCTCAGAGGTGCTCACGCAACGTGTGGGAGAAAGGAGACATGCAGTCAAAACTACCTTGGCAATCATCATCATGCCCTCATATATTTTAGTGCCCCTTTAACTCTAACCTTCTGGATTAGCAAGTAAATGGTCTTTAAGAATCTTGACCTCATTTTCTTTTCTCCTGACTTAACTAACAACTCCAATTAAGTTATCCAATCAGATGGAGCATGTGCTAAATATCCTTTTAAATACCAAGGACAGAGATAGGGCTCAGTGGAGAAGGGCTTATTATCAGAAATGAAGATGAATTAAGTAGGCTTTAAATTATTTCGCTTTTCTAGTTTCTCTTTAAATTATAATGAAAATTATTCATTAGTTTTCCAGTAGAAAAAAAAGTTCTATTTTAAGACATTTACTAGATACTCTATACATCATTATACAGTGGAGAAAATCTTGATATATTGTATGCACAGTCACTAAAATCTTTCTTGGAATATTTTAATAGCAATTCTCTAGAGTCTTTTCAGGATAATGACAGTCTGTAGAATGATTATGAACCTCGATAACAATCCTGAAAACTAGTTCTGATAATAAAGTATTTTAAAGTCTGATTTGCTATTTAATATTTGCTTCTACTTAGTTAAGGTCAAATAGGACTTTATAAATGATATCAGTAAAATTGTTGCTTCTCTTGCACTGCACTTTTCATTTTATTGAAATGACGGCCTCTGTCCATCCCCTATGTGGCAGCCTTTTGTCCACTGGGCAAAAAGACTGAAAGAAGTTACAGCTTTCCATGGGGAAAGACCTCATCATACATTTTTTCCCACATGAAAACATTGTGCTTGAGAAAGGCTCTCCCATAGATATATACTTACGTCCTACTCTTAGAAATAAAATGTTTTGTAACAGATAAAATAATGAACACAAAATTCATGTACTACTTTGAAGAACTGTGAGTTTAAAACAGAATCCTGAAAACACACCACACACAGGTTACTATAGACTGTAGTTGAATACATTCATAATATCTCTCAAGTTTTTCTACATGATGGTCTTTTGCAGAATGATTTAAAAGTAGAACCTCAGTTTGTAAAGCCCTCACTCTGAGGGCAAGACATATTCGAGGCTTTTTCTCTGCAGCAGTTTTTTGAATTAAGATCAGTTAGAACCATTAGAGTATGTTGTGTCATCTGAGAGTTGAGCAAGGCTTGGTACAGCTTTATTATGGTGGAAAGGGGGAGATAATATGGATAAAGGGGGAAAGAAAAGTATGATACAGTCTTTCCCCCAAGAAATGGCATAGTTGGTGTAGTGAGTTACAACTGGGACATCCGGGAACTCACGGATTATTTATTTAAATACTCTCTAGGTCCTTCTCTTCCACGAAGTTTTGTGTCCCATTTCAGATATCCTAGAATTGTGATACTGGCTTATTTTACATGCATACTTATCTTTCTGAACTCTTATTAGCAAACCAAAACTTTATAGGAATTTAATTATCAGACTTCCACCCATCCCCAAACTACCCAGAATGTAAAATTTCCCTATTTTAAAACAGCAGCTTTAGGAATTCTGGTATAGGTTACCACTAATATCAAAGAACGTATAAAGTCATTCAAGGGTTAAATAACATTTAACTGAAGATAGAAAAACTTTTGTTTTTCCTAACTCAAATGCTAGAAATAAGGATACTGCCAACTAACCTGCTGGAAATTATCAATTATAAAGTATGCTGCTGAGCTGACAGCCCTGGAGAGGAGGGATTAGTGACTGGTGAGCCTTGTATGATCCTCCCCTTCCACAATGGGGAGAAGCTCCAGGCTACCTCCAGCAATTGTAATCACACCCCAGTAACCTTACTCTAATGACAAGGTAATGTGGTTCCCAGAAATGTTCTAGCTGTGTGCTGCATACGATTTATTAGATACATATATACTAATGATGCTGTTCAACAAAAAATATGAAAAAAACATTCATGTATAACTATATCCAAATAGGCAATAATCATTCAAAGTCTCATTTCAATCAATTAACATATAGCTTCACTTCACTCAATTATCTGATGAAACGAAGAAAACAGAGGAATACACAGGCCCCTCCATGAACAGCACTTCCCAACGGTTCACTTTTTGGTTCAAAGAGAATAGGATGACATGTGTGTCACATACTGTAATACGCAGAGGAGTTTCTAGCTTCCGTTTGTCCCACTAAGGACTGAGAAGTGATTTGGAGGATCGCTGGGTAGAAAACCTGCATTACAGCTCTGATCTGAGGTAATGCATTAGAGCTGGTAAACTGGTTTACAGATCTAAAAGGACTATTTATTATAAGCCTAGCTCTTAATAATAGAGTATATGTATTTGGTTCCTGTTCCTGGTCCTGGCACTAAAATTCTAGGAATTTTCTGAATGACAAGTGTGTCTTGTCATTTACATCAAGCTTTGGCGAACGAAGTGACTGCTTGTGAGGTCCCAGATAACTTCAGGACAGGCACTGACAAGAGAGAAAAAAACACAACATGTGCTTAGAGTGGCACAGCCTTGAGGCCTAGCCCCCAACTTCCAGGGGAGTTAAGGGCTGGAGACTGAGTTTAAACACTGTCTTAGTTAGGTTTTCTAGAGCCAATGGTTCTAAGAGAGCAGATCCAATGGAGGACATTTATAAGTTCCAATATTCACCCAACAGGCCAAATCCAGGACGTCTGAATGTCTATCTAGGCCCTGGCGACCCAAAAGATCCACTCAAGGGCTGGGAGCCCACAGCACTGTCACAAGTACACCCATGTCTGCAAATGATGGCTGAAGAAATCTTCACCGGAACCAGGATACGATGCTCCAGACAACCAGATGACAACCAGAGCTCCCCTGAAACAACTGCAGCCATCCTCAACAACAACAAGGCCCCGGACTCCTTCCTCGATGAGAATGGCTGAGTTCCTATTGGGAGAACCAACCACAGCAGACCTTCTTCTGGGAAACAGTCCACCAATTAGCTACGGCTCCCATGCTGCCTTATGTTGCATCAGCAACAACCCTCAGGTGGATCTTGTACGCCCAGCGCCACACCAACTCAGTCCAGCTGGGCGTTCTGGCTCAAGTTGACCACATTAAGTCCACCACAATCACCAATAATTAATGACTTAATCAGTGATGTCTATGTGATGAGTGTAGGGGCACATGCCGGTAGTTGAGGCCAAACTGGGAAGTTTAGTAAGATTTTTGTCTCAAATTAAAAAAAAAAAAAATTAAAATGCTTGGCAATGTAGGTCAGCTCTGTCTGGGTTCACTCTCCAGTACCTAAAAAATAAAATAAAATAAAGTAAAAGTGTGACTGGGATTAATCAAGAACTTTATTTTGTTTGTTGGACTCCGAAGTGCTGACATCCTCCTCCTCATTTTAAGGCTCTGTTATAAGACTTCCGAGCATGACCTTGTGGCTCTGGATGACATTCACCAAGGAGGGTTTTCCACATCCTCTTGGGTTGCTGAAGCTTCTAAATGCTGAGATGGAATGTACCTCTCTGAGGAGCAAGTAGACATGGGGAGCCCCTCCTTTCTCTGCACCACATGCTGTGACCTCAAGTATTCAGTTCCTACTGTTTATGTGCTAAGCCTACAATTACTGAAAAACACTGAGCAAAAGTAAGTTCATAACTGTCAACCAACAACTCTGAAAATGACCAGGCTTTGTGATCTGGGCTACCTTAAGGCTTTTATTTCCATTACCACGATTTGGATCTTTCAGATTAATTTATTATTTGCCTCATTTAGAGGACTTTGACCTATGAATTTTTAAAAGACTTTCTGGGTTTTTCAGTTTATATACCAGAACACTGGTATATAAATTTTATTTTTTGCATCTACATAGAATCTCTGTACATATGCATAGCAAACTAGCTAAAGGCGTGGTAAGAATTAATATCCTTAATATTGTCTCAACTTAGGAAAATGCTAGCAATTAAATGAACTTGATCATTTTCATTGTTCAATAATCAAATCAAATATTTAGTTGGAGAGGTACCTTTTATTTTGACTAAAATCATTTTCAGACTATTTGAATTTCATAGCAGAAATCCTGTCTACGTAAGACATAAAGTCTTATTGAAGCTAAAAAGCAGTTATCCTTTGTGCAAACTAATGTACATTTCAAAGAATTGATCATTGTTCTTTCTGCAGACATTCCTGACAGGCCTTCAGCTGTGATGTAAATTTGCTATTATGCCTCTAATCTTGGTTCTTTCTTTCCCTGATCAAGAGTCATTGCTCTGTGCAGAACCTTATGATTTTTTCCAGGATCCATCCCTTCCCACTCAATGTGTTGCCTTCTCTACTGTTTTGCACAGTTGGTCTTTTTCTATTGCCACAGCTGTCTTATTCTCAAATCTGATCCTCTGGCCTTCCTGCCTAAAATTCTTTAATAATTTCCAACATCTATGTGATGAAACTACTTCTCCGTGCACTGAACATATCCTGTTTCCCTGGTCCACCCTTCATCGCTCTGTGCTTGAGAGTCTGACCTGTACTGCATCAACCATAGTCTCTAGCCATCTGCATTCTGGTTGAGTTTAGCAATGAGAACTAATGGGAGAAGAATGGAGGTGATAAAAGAGTGAATTTAAAATACATTTTCATTCTCCCCAGACAACAAGTTCCTTGTATTTCATTACTGAAAAGGAGTCCTCTCCTGGTGCTACAATTCTACTCAGTAATTACTCTCTGGCAGTCACTTCCCCCCTTTGATGTTCAGGTCTATGAGTGAAAAGTCCCTTATGGTACTAGGTGAGAGGGGCTTCACCTACCTTGATTGTTCCTCTTAACCCTGCTTCCTCCTTTGTAAAGAGCCTCTTCGTTAATATATCCTCCAGTATCCCATGAGTGTGGATTCGGGGTCCTGCAAAGGCCTTAGATGATGCACATGACATCCGTGGGACCATATAATCTCATCCACTTGTAGCACTCCAGTTTCTTCCTTTGAATCCTGTACCTAGTCAAGTTTAAATTGTTTTGCTTGCAATCCTTCAAATAAGCCATCCTTTTAAGTCACTCTATGCACTTGTTTACGTTATTCATTCTTCCCAGAGAGCTCTTCCCTTTGAGTTTCATGTAGATATACAAGCTCATCCTCAGGTCCCTGTTTGAAGTCAAGCCTTGCTGAGTGAGATTTCATAGTTAAATCTTGGAAGCTCTTACCTGCTTCAACATACTTATATCACCATTTGCATTTGTTAAGTTATCTACTCATTTATTGTTCTAATTTAATCAGTTGCTTATCTTCATCCCATCTATACTAAGTAAGTGTTTTCTACGTACCAACCACTTCTCAAGGATTGGGATTTGATACTGAGAATGGCACATAAAAACCTGTAGTACTTTTGGACAGGGTAAGAGATAGAAAAGAACAGTAAGTGGATCTTTAGCCTTGTATGAGGCAGTGCAAGTCCAGCAGCCGGAGCCTGCTAAGGTGGGTAATGTGATGCAAGAATAATTGGGAAGAGCAGAAATGGAGGGCAGAAAAGGGAGAAGATCTGCAGGGCCACAGAGGTTATTAGAAGGTGTTGGCTCTGACTTCAATATGAATGAGCAGCCATTGAAGAGTCCAGCAGATGTGTCACATGACCTAACATATTCTTTTTTTTTTTTTTTTAAACCAAGAGCATGTATTGGTACATTCTACATACATTGATCACATTCATTACATTTATTCTGTACCTATACATGGTGCATCTTGGTTCTCCTCCTTTCCCCCCCCTCCCCTCTCCTCCCTCCCTCCCTATTTATAGCAGGTTCATTCATCATTTTCCATATTTTCCCTTTCCCCTAACATATTCTTAACAGCATCATACCAGCTATTCTGTCAAAAGCCAGAAAGCACTCAAAGATACAATGGAAGAAACAGAATTTCAGTTAAGGAGTACCATTATTCTGTAGTCTTGTTTAACAGTCTTTTCTTAAGTAGTACGTCAGAATCCTTTTGAAATTTCTTTTTTTTTTTTCTTTTTTTTTTTTTTTTGGTAGAGGGGAGTAAATCCAGGGCTGTCTGCCTGCTAGGTAAGCAGCTATACACTGAGTTTATTTACTAATCCCCAGTGAGATTTCTGAACCTAGGGCAGAAACACTCTATTTATAACTCCGGTAAAAGTTTACATGCAAAGAAACCAAACTTTTGAATCACATAGTTTTGGTTTAGAATATCATTTCTGCTGCCTACTATGGTATGATCTTCAATATATTTTTCAATTTTCTCATTTATTAAAAAAATTAACAATTCTTACCTTACTGTGTTACTTTGAATTATTGAAAAAGTGTGTAAATATGTTGACACAGTAAATGCTCAGTTGGTTGTAGCTATTGATATAAAATCCTCCAAGCACAGAGAAATTGGTCAATAAATGTTTGCTAAATATTTGTTTAATATTTCAATGTTTACCTCAAGTAATTTTTTTTAAAAGTCACTTTCCCAACTCCATGGAGAAATTGGAAGGAAGCCTTCTCATGTGTGGTCTAATTGACCTCTCTCCTCCAAGTCTATTGATTGATTAAAGAAATTGCTATGCATTAAACTTGGCAGTACCCAGTGATGTCCATGTCTATCTTCTCCCTGTCATTTCAGGCTTTAGAATCACACACACACACACACACACACACACACACACACAAAACACACACCACCTTGTCAAATACAGAGCCCAAAATTTTAATGACTGGTATATTAAAATACTTTTTAAAAAGCATTCCTATGATAGGGTGCCAGCTGATTTCCAATGTCCTGGATCTTGTAATTACTATTAGTATTGTCCTGTGTTAGCATCTTCTTTGTGTGGTGTTAGAGATAAAACTGTGTGCCTCGTGTGTGGTAGGCAAGCGCTCCAGCACTGAGCCACCCCAAGCCATAGAATCATATTTGCATTGTAAAAAGTGTACTCTCCAGATGGGTGATTACATACTCAATTCTGAAGGTCCTTGAACAAACATGTTTTATCCACCCCACCAGGCCTCTGGATGCAGATTTGGCCTGTTCTATAGAATCTTCTGGCTCCTGTTTGTTGTATCTCTTCTAATAGTTGGAGCTCTGTGATGGGGGTCAGAAAACAATAATGTATAATACTCATGTAGAAAACTTTCCAATGAATTATGTTCTGATTTATTCTTTTATTAATGAGAGTTTGGTAACAATTTGAATTGACACTTTTGTAAGACTGAGACTGCTGCAGAAAGAGCCATCAAATGAGGGGAGTTATACTGCCCCATCTTGTCGCAGGGATCAGTCGATGTCTTCCCTTGGTAAAGTTGCAAAATCAAAATGATTTTTCTCCAGTGATGTTTATCGACCCATTTATCATCCCAAACTATTTTCCCCTTCTTCTGAAGCTTCTTCTCATAGACCAACTTTCTGTTTCCAACGTGGCACAGAGCTAGCTCCAACACTAGCTGACACACAATGGGACCGTTTTTGGTATCAGAGGACAACTTCACGAGATACAAAAACCATGAAGGCGAGCTTACTCAGCTCCCTACAATTTTATTTGGGTTTCAAAACTCTCACATGAGATTTAAGAAGGTATATGTTAATATGTCTTTGAAACATTTGTTTTTAAACACAAAATAAAAACACAAACTTCATCAGTAGTGAAATGTAAGATGTGTGATGTCTCTATACTATGCAATTAACAGTACTTAGTGTAAACTGGGTCTGCATATACTAACAGGAATGAATTTTGAAAGCATCATATTAAGTGAGAAAAGCAAATTACAAAATGGTACAGACAAGATGCTATTATTAAGCGAGAATTATAAGTCCGTTTTCTGAGCTATCAATACTGTAGTAGAGAAACACAAAATGGCATGAATACAAAGCAACCTGAACACAATGTTTACCTTGAGAGAAGGTAGAGGAAGAAGAGAATAGAGAGAAACCTTGAAGTCATTCAATTACAATTTTTTTCTTACAAGTGTTCATTATATCTTTCCTGTACTATTCTTTATTTTTGAAATAGTTGTAATAACTCAGTTTATGATGAAAGAATTAAACTAATTTGAAAAACTTAGAGTTGTATACCAACATGAATGAACTAAAGAACACAAAGTGCTACGGGACTTGTCTTTCGAAACTCTTTAGTCAAATCAGAGGTGTCTATGACATTGACCTCCGACTGAACTCAGGCTATGTTTGCTGATTTCCAAAATGGTTTATCATAGCTTCAAAGCTACAAAAGGAGATGAAGACCCGATTCAGTTGATTTATATTATATTGATTTCCCAGATCTGCACATGAACTCATAGCCAGAATGATTATAGGAATACACGTAACTACCCCCAAACACACACACACACACACACACACACACACACACACACACACACACCCAAAAGTCTGATTCTTCAGAGGAGCAGAACTCCAGGCAGGCATCAGACGCTTTCCTGCTGTTTAAAGACAGGTAAATTTGCCTAGCTGCAGAATAACGGTGGCTAAGTAGCTCTCAGGAGCCATTTTCTTGTACTTATATGTCTTATTTTTTGCCACATTTGCATTATTTTATCAAGAATTATCCCTCTTGCAACAGCTGTGAAAATGTAAAAACTCATATATAAAATATTCATAAATCTAACATTGTTATTACATGTATCTTTTAATAAAATGCCACAACTACTTATGGTTCAACTTCTTGAAGTCTTTGATTTTTATTCTCTATATGATAGTCTAAAAAAAAAGACATATTCATTTTGGTAGATGTGCCATCATAGTATTTAATAAAATTTATCAACTATTCCTATTAAAAATCTTGATGAGCAGAAACTGAAAGAAAGCAGAAATTTACAGAAGATACACTAAATACGCTTCCTATCGACAATTATCGACTGAGTGAACAATTGAGGGCTGGATCAGTAATAAAGAGCTAATATGTGTTCATTAATTGGGCTAATAATTTTTCATTGAAAATACAGCAAACAGGACTGAGGATGTGTCCAGAGGTACAGTGTTCGACTAGCTTCCATGAGGTCCTGGGTTCAATCTCTAACACAACAACAACAACAACAACAACAACAAAAGTAACTATCTAGAAAACAAACACACACAGATATTTCTGCTAATATCAGAGAGACATAAATATCACAAATATGTGAGTCTAGTTGTATTTGTATAAAAATAAACACATGAATGTATGAAAAAAATGTATATGTGGGAGAATGTCACTTGAAAACGCTAGAAATTAAGTTAAAACTCCATAGGGGGCCTAATTTGCTATTTCACAATACTGAGCATTCAATCAAGATACTCTACGCCTCTTCTTCTGTAACATGGAAAATGAGAGACAGAGTACGAGTGATCTCATAGATTAAATACGAAGGTTAAGTGAGATAGCAAGTGTGACATGTAGCAGGTGCTCAGTAAGTACAGTTTCAATTCTGTAAATTCCACATATATGCAGATAAATGTGCATAATGGAACAAACGGACTCAGTTCATTCGAAGTCCATATATGCAGATAAATGTGCATAATGGAACAAACGGACTCAGTTCATTCGAAGTCCACATTGTCGCTTCTCTAGAATTTGTAATTAATGAAACTGTACAGTACCTTTTCACTGCCTCCCAAATCCATGTACAATTTGCATATATTTTTCCAAATAGCTCTTAGAAAGGAAATATCTTAGAAACATGACTAAATGTAATGATTTAATGAACCCTTTCAATTCTGCACGTGTAGAGTACCCCCTGCTTCATTCTCCCAAAATGATAAATTTCAACTATTCAGCAAAAATCCAAATGAATTTTTAGAGAAAGAGACAGAAATCCCTAGGCAATATAAGACATATTCATAATAATACAATCCTTTTTACTGCTTAACATTAATATGCTTTGCACTGCCTAGAAAATAAGGACGGGGTAAAGGACAAAATTGATTGGGAAAGTTGTAAGCATGAAAATAACACAATAACTTTGCTATGTCTACTGCACCTGTGATTTCTTATGATATTTTAAAGACTGGAAATATGTATGAGTTTCATCTACTTTACAAAAACTTGTTTTTATTTATAATACATTTTAATAAGCAACATGGCTTGGTAAGATAAAGGAATAGAGTAATAGAAAATTTTAATTTATGCTTCTCCCTTTAATCTCTATAGATTCTTGAGCAAGTTGCTTACTCACTCTTAAGTGTCAGGAAACAATACAAAGTACATCAGAAATATATTAGAGAAATACCTACCAACTATCAAACTAAATGGACTAAGGACAATCAGAGAAGTATGATTAGAAACCTGAGTGTCTTAAAATATCCATCCTGGCACTAGTCCTTGCACTTAAAAAAGACTAATGATACAAAAAGGTTGAAACTAGTAGTACAGTTTTCAGAAACATCAAGATGATTCTTCAGATATAATCACAAGGAACTTTGAGTCAGTTACGTAATTTCTTTGAAACTCAGTTGTTCTATTTATAAAAGTTTGCCAATAATGTTTCCTTGAGAATAATTCTTGCAACAATTAAGAAAATTAATTTATTGAGCTAAAATAGCACAGGGATTATCTCTGGACCAATATTTTTATTTGTATCATTAACAACAATAATCATGTATCTATAATTCAACAAACAATGTTGCTAGAATTTATCACTGTCACTTTGTCCTCTATGAGAAAATAACCAGAATTACAAAATCATATTTTTATAACTACCTACTTATATTTAGTTACTAATACGTATATAAATGTATATCTGAATGTATACACGAGTATACATTATGTAAAGACTATAATATAATGATATCTGTAGTTAATATAGATGTAGACTCATAAATGAAGTGTATACTCTGTTTTCCTGTAATGGATGTTGGCCATAAATCGTCTTGGTTTGTACCTTGGCAAAGCCAGCTAGGCCATAAGAGTCCTACAATGATTACTTTTGCCATTTTGTTTACAGTGTAGATTAGAGGCAAACTGTGAATTTTACTTGCTTACTTCTTCCCTCAACTCAACTTTGTTGTAGGCCCGTCACATGTTACATACTTCTACCTAAGTAAAACAAGCCAGTTGTGGAAGGGTAAATACTGCAGGACACAGGAGGAAGGGGACATTGGGAGTTACCAATTAATAGGCACAAAGTTTCAGTTAAGCGAGATGAATAGCCTCTAGAGACTTGCTTCACGGTATCGTACCTTTAGTCAAAAGTAGTATATTACAAACATCTGCTCTCCAGAAAGTGTTGGGAGAGCAGATTTCATATTAAGTGTTCTTACTATAGTAAAATAAAATTTAAGAAAAGAAAATTAGAATTACATTTCTGAAAGCCTAGAGTAGAACTTTTCTAATGCTTTTCTTAACTAGGTACAGATTCATACTAGGAGGACTTTTAAATCTTATTGGAAAAGTCATCTACAAAAAATAATTATAAAGACTCAACAAAACACCATAGACAGGAATGTGTACATGCCACTGTAATTGTGTATTAGTCAGAACTGTCTGAAGAAACAGAATCAACTGGACATGCACACTGTGTGTGTGTGTGTGTGTGTGTGTGTGTGTGTGTGTGTGTGTGTGTGTTGTGTGTAGGGAGAGATAGTGAGAGTGAGATTTTAAGGAATTGACTTATATGATTGTGGAGGCCAGCAAGAAAAAAATCTGCAGGTAGATCAGCAAGGCGGAGACCTAGCAGAGTTAAAGTCCAAACACAGTCTTCTGAGAGACTTCCCTCTTCCCTGGGAATGATTAATCTGTTTCAGGCCTTTAACTACAGTCACTGGGTGAGGCTCACTAAATTACATAGGGCGATTTGCTTCATTCAGTTTGCTGATTAAAATGTTAATCTCACCCAAAAGACGCCTTCACCCAAACATCTAGACTAGTGTTTGACCAAATATTTGGAGAGTATGACCTACTCAAATTGACATATAAAATTAACCATCACACTTCATTTCACTCAGATATGCAAATGAAAACACTAAAACTCAATCTCATCCAAGTACTGCAATATATCAGAAAACCATTCGTGCCCCTTGACTACTGCCTGATTCAAAGATGACATCATTGCACACTACACACGACGACAGCCCAGTGAGTTACTTCCCTAGGTAAGGAATCCTGAGAGGAATTGGAGAGCAACTAGATTCCAAAACCAAGAATGTGGTCCTTTATGAGAAGATAAAGACCAAATGGCCTGTTCGTTACTCTAAAGCTTTTCTTTGGTCAATCAGGGAGAATTGCCTAGTCGACTTCATCTAATTGAAGAGAGTTTGGGCAAGAGAATTACAGAGTGGTCTCAGACTCCCTATTTATAGTAATCCAGAGAAATGTCTTAAAGTTCTACCTACCTGATTGGTTAGTTATTATGTGTATAAAAAGAAATCATTATAGTATGTGGAACAAGTTATTATAGTCCGAGTTACTACAGGATCGTGGTGGGGCGGGTCTCCGTGCAGACTAGACTAAGGTATTGTAGGGTGCGGCATTGATGTAAGTGGACTGAGAGGACAACTTCTTAGGTCAACAGCTAAAATTAAGCAGGAATTTGTAACAATTTCCACCTAACACAGGACTTGGCAGAACAGATGCAGAGCAGGCATATCCTCAAGTAAATGCTGGAGTAAGTAGCTCAAATAAAATGAGTGCCTTGGCTGAGGTCTGAATTGTTTCAGATGCTTTCTTACAGATTATAGATCAGTGTATTTTTTCTCTTATGTTTTAAATTGTGATTCCTATTTCCATTAAAACCTCAAAGGAAGTCAAATTCTTTATTTCCATTGTCTTTAGTTCAAAAAGTAAATACATATAACCAGCTAATAAGTAATGAACTGACCAGTTAATAATGATCAAGTTGACCAATAATCGAAGCTACATTTACATATCTTTGGAGTTTAAAAATACACAAGGAAGGTGGTAGCTGTAGTAGCGCATTAGTGACTCTTCCCTTGTCCTCCCACAGAAACATATAGACCAAGTAGACAGGAAAACGAAACAAAACAAACCATAAAACAAGGTGACAATGCTTCTCCACAAACCAAAATACTCAAGCAAGTGAAGTGCATGCAGTCAAAATAGGCACAGACCAGGGGAGAGAGACTCCTGGGGGAAGTTAAGAACAAAGGAATTTAAAATGGCCCAGAGACAGTTACCGGAAATTTTATTGAGCTAATTTAAAATCATCAATAAAAACCAGGGGAGGTTTTGACCAATCCAGAAACCAATGTGTGCAAAGACTGTGTGGTAAGGCCACAAAAGAGAAAGGAGAGGTGACTCCTTTCTAGGTGACTCCTAGAACTGAATGGCCAGAGCGTGCTGCCAGGACAAGGATCTACCATGGGAAGGAGCTGGCAGTGCACAATTGAACTGAAGCAGAGAAGGGGCAATTAGGGGATAAGAAAAGAATGCCCTGTGGGGTCAGGGGTGAAGCAGATAAAGGGAACCAGAAATTTGAGCAAGCAAGTCATCGTAATTCTGAACACTATACAAAAATAACCAAAAAGAGTTCTGTGCTGTGAGAAAAGCCACACTGAGCCACATGTTCTTCCAAAAGTTCAAGCAAGCCAATCTCACATAAAACTGAACAATAAAAACATTAAAATTAAATTTGAAAGGGATAACCCTAGAAAAAAGGGCAACACTAGTGAGAAAGAGTAAAATGCCTACAGACAAGTAAGTATAAGAAAAATATGGCTAAACTGTAGAGTAGAGAAAAGCTAAAATCTTTATAGCATTCTATGTCAAAATAGGCTAACAGATATTAATACAATAATCAAAACATTAAAAACAACATAAATAAAAACTCAAATTGAGAAACAAGTCCATAGAAACAAAAGGAAAATATTATATCTAAATGAGAAAGTAACTTTTATATAAAGACATTTTGAGGGAACACAAGAAGGAATAAGCAGGATATAATTGTTTTAAGAGAAACACAAAGTGGGAGATTTTTAAACCAAAAAGAAATAAAATTAAAACTTCAAGGACCTGAGATACAGTAACAAGTATTGACAATAGTCAAGATCCACTATATGGAAATAGGAGTCACTAAAGAAATCTTTTTTTTTTTAAAGAAATTTTAAGCAGGGCAAATGAATAAAATATTCCTGAAATTAAAACTTTCAAAAAGAAAACTTCATATTGAAAAATATATTATGCATCTGATATGCATCTGAGACTAATACAAGATATCCTAATGAATGTACTAAGTTTGTACAAAAAGAATGCTTTTCTTTAGCCATAAAATAACTTATACAGAAAATTAGATTAAGCATTTTAACAGTAATAATTATGAGAGTATAGAAAGTTATAAAACTAAAATATTCAATAAGCAAAATATTATGCCAATGATTTAATACTCAGCAAAACTATTATTCAGTTTATAGTATTAAAATATATATCAACATGCAAAGACATACAGATTATTTTTCCTGTAAATGTTTTTATGACTATTACATAAATTAATTTCATACATTGACTAAGGATGGGTGGTGATATAGTTAGGTATAGAGGTAAGACTAACTAAGGCTTAAGAGAGAAAGAGCATATTGTGTAATAACTATCTACACAGATAATGTCACTATTACGCAACTGTAAAAAATTTGGGGAAAGAATGAGAAAGAGGGTGAAAAAAGAATTAAGATGTGTTCTGTACACGTACCAACTCCCCACTAGAAGTATAATCATTATCCACTGTGAACATGTGCTAACAAGAAAAGGAAAAGAATTGAAAATACTTGTTTAAAGACATGTTATACTGAGGGATATTATATAGTTATTATGAGACTAGTATGGGTGTAATGTAAATGAGTAGTTATGGGGTAGTGTAATTCTGTCATCTCTTGTGTCCTTAAAAACTGTGTTTCTTAGTGAAGAATATATACTAATTTGTTTCATTTATATTAAAAGTTTTTCTTAGTTTGTTGAAAAGAAAGTTTGTTTCTTCTTGTAAGAATCTTTTTGGTTTATGTATTATACTAAGTAACTATTTGAAGATAATGATACACAATGTAATAACTATTATTATTCTCTTATTATCTGGTTGTGAAAATAAATTTTATTTTTCATAACATAAAAATAGAATAAAAAGGAGTTAAAGAGAAGAGATTAAGTTTTTGCTCTATAGCTATGAATTTTATTTAGAATTATCAATATGAACTCACATGAGATCTCATTGTATATGAGGGCTGATCAAAACACACGTTATGTATTTAAATAATAATAATGTATTAAGTAAAAGACAGAGTGCCATCAATCCCTTTCAAAACATCTCCCCTTACTTCAAACACACTTATCCCATTGTTCTTGACGCTTCCTGAAACAGCTCTAGTCTTCTTTTTGAATGTCTGGATGAGGTGTGATAAAAAATACAATGAATACTGTAGCTAAATGCCACCTAATGGAAAAGCCAGCTAGTTAAAACATTATAGTGTGTTGTCTTCCTCTTCAGTCACTGAATCTAGTTCCTTGAGACTTCTGGCTCTTTCTCAAAGTCAAAATGAACACAAAAGGTAGACAGTTTGAATCAACTCAGGATATACAAGCAGCCATGACAGCATAACTAAAGACACTCGTGAAAAAGAAATCCAAAGTTGCTTCAGAAAGTGTCAGAAACAATGAAATAATTTTGTTTGAAATGAGGGGGAGTTTTTTTGAGGGGTAGTACTGGCAATATGTCTCTCATTGTAATTTTAAAAATGTAAACATCTTTTTCATCACACCTTATATACATATGCATATAATAATCTATCTATCTGTCTATCTAGTCTATCTCTCTCTCCTGGCCATGTATCTATCAGTCAATCAGATAGATAGATGGACAGACAGACAGATAAAAAGGAATGGATATATTTTCTTGCTCTGGGTTGCAGAAATACCCAGAAACAATAACCAACACAGTATCAATTAGAATCTCTAGCACCCAGCTTCTTTCAGTCTTAAAATGCTATTTTCCAAGCTATTTCACAATACTATTTCCTTCTCTAGGAAAAGGTTAATTCCATGTTCAAGGCAGAAAATACACATGATTAGCCTGAAACTTTCTATCATAACTGCTAAAGTAGAAACTGTCAAAGCCTACCAGTGTCATGTCAAACCTACATAAGAGCAAATAAGAGTAAGCAGAAGTGGTTGTTAGACAATTTTAGCTTCAAAAATAGATAAATGTAATTTACTGAAATCCATCAAATATGTTAAGTCAATCATTAACAATAACTAAAAACACAGTAAACTAATTGGCCCCCTTCAGAGATAATAGGAATTTAATAAATTAAAGAAAGAAGCATTTATCTTGTCTTTTCCATTTAAAATTTGTTAGAAAGTCACAGAATTATAGATGGGAGAAGTGTTCTTTCATAACATCAGTCCAATTAATACATGAAGAATTTAAAGATCAAAACAAAAGATAGGTAAGAGGAAATGTAGAGATTGTTTTGCATTGACAAAGGATCTAGAGATGTAGAAGGAGGGGGGAGGAAAAGTGAAAGCAAAAAAAAAAAAAAATTAACACATGTTATGTACCAAACCCACAAGATTAATATAGTTATTATGTATGCAAATATGTACTAAAAACATTTTAAAATTAAATAAATAAATGAAATCACAAACAAATGAAAAAGAAATGTTAGACTTGGTGTATCACCATTTTGTGGCTCTTGGCAAGTAAACAGATCATCATGCGTCTACAGCTGCCAACTACAGCAGGAGAACACTCGGGCACCTAACGCCTCTGACAGCAACACACATTGCCTGTGAGTCTCGCAGCGATACCCGAACCGACTCTGATGAGACTTCTTGACTTGGCTGCCAAATCCCGGGATCTTAGTACACTGGGAGACATGGCAAACGGCGTCATGGGAACCACAGTTTCTGGACTAAAAATATAGATGTGGAAGACTAAACAAGAGTGTCTCAAATTGCACATTTGGGAGGCTGCTGGAAGTTGGGATACTGCTTGCTTGTTGGGGGAGGATGGGAGCTGAGACTGAGGAAGGGGCCGCGTAGAGGCGTCTGGAGTGACTGACAAAGTGCTGTTGCTAACCTGGTTAAGGACAGCCGGGCGTTTGCCTCCTAGGAAATCGCAAGGCTGTACATTTCCTATGCTATTTTTCTGTATCTGTGTCTTATTTTAAAATAAATGGGTTAATATTTTTCAAATAAATTCAGTGCTCTATTTTACTATGTAAAGGTTTTTAAATGTCAATGAAACCTAATTGTTTCACAGAATGGTTCAATAGCTTCATATTGTGTCTCTAAACTATTTAATGCAATTCATTTTTCAAAGATTTTAAAATTACGTTTGTTAAATATGTACAGAAAAGTTAGGAAACACATATAAGAAAAATAAAGAAAATGAAAATCATTCTTAGCATATCTTCCAACAGACTTTTCCTAATTGTACATGAATTATACCGATTTTTTCATTTATGAGATCTAATAGCATACATGCACTATTTTACAATCTTCTCTTTACTAAAAATAATGTAAATATGTTGAAATTTGTTAAACGTTTTGCAATATATTAAGTGATTTATTGCTATTAATTATATCTAAATAAAGTCATATATTAGCTCCTATAGTTGAGCATTCATTGTTTTTTCTAATTTTTTTCTATTGTACATAAGCCTGAAAAAAGCATGCTTACAGCATATCCATAATTATTTTTTGAGCAAAATTTATGAAAGTAGAATTATATGTCAAGGTATATGTTTTATGTGAATTGTAAAATTATCCCTCACAAGACTGGACTATTTTACAGTAGTACATATGACATTGGGCAATGAAGTTGATTTTGACATCAGAGCATTGGGTAAAAATCATGTGCAGCTCTCTGGGAAATTATTTTAGTCCTGAATAAAGTATGCATGGCATTATGCAAATAAATTTGAAATAGCAGGTTAGCCAATGTAATGTTACTGCAGAATACACTCAAAGATTTTATTCTCATGGCAAATCCTACTGCAGTTAATAACAACATTCACAGTCCAGTCTTCCATATCATTCTCTTTCCAACTCTCCTGAGAAATAAGATAATTATAGACTCTACTTAGATAATATTTTTTATCGTATTTGTCACATTTTCATTATGATCATTTTAAAAATTTTGATCTTCTCTGCTTAAATTGATACTTGAAGTCCAATTCATTAATAAATACTCCAGGTTCTATGACACACAAAAACTGGAAAAATCTGTGTATTAAACAAGTGTTGATTGAAAGAACAATTATTTACATATGAATATTGCAGAAAGTATTTAGAGTCCTTATTTTGTGTCTGAAGCTGCATGAAGTTTTCTCTGCATTATATCATTAATACCTTGTGACATTTGTAAAGTTATTATATTCATTTTACAAGAAATAAATGTGTCTCTAGAAAATAACAGAACTGGTTTGTAAATAGGCTGTTTGACTTCAGACTTAATTCAGAATCAATACATCTATTAAAGAGAAACTTAAGAGCTAGTTCAGTTTTTTTAAAAAGAATAATAGTGCAACTGCTTATAGCTTATTTTCAAATCTCAGTGAAATTTTGTCCTGTGTTTTCATTATTCACTGAATCTTTCATTTGGTTTGGTTTTGATTTTCGAGACAGAGTCTTGCTATACAGTTGAAGCTGGCCTTAAACTCGTCATCTAGCCCACACTGGCCTGGAACACTCTGAAGTCCTCCTGCCTCTGCCTTCCAAGTGGTGGGATTACAGGTGTATGCCACAATTACCAGCCTGTACTGAATTTTTTAAAGATGCCTAAAATCAAAGTAGGAAAACTGGTTGAATTCAGGAAAGGTATTTTTTTTCAGTCTACTAAACACTAATTTGGTTTAGTTTTTCATTCTGCATAATTATATACTTAGGTTAAACTTAATTGTGATTGGACTAGCCTTAAGTCTTTGCCCCTTGTATTGAACTGTCAGCTCTGATTTAGGAAGAACAAATGCAAGAAAAAGAGGGGAAAATGTCAAGACACATCCAAAGTGAAGTGATTATTATCTAGTGTATCCTCCAGAGCTCTGATTCCAAGCTGATATTCAGGAAAATGTAAATGTACTCATAGACCACAAGAACTAATACTTATTATTGTAAGATAAATTTAACAAAATATGTAAGATCTTTTGTGGAATATTTCTGATACCTGCACATTTATGTCGTATATGGTCAAATCCTAGATGGGAATTCAGTTATAAAATCGGTACAGCAAGCAAAGCCAGTTTAAAAAAAAAAAATCGTCAAACTTAAATATAACATCTGTGAAGTCTTATTTCCCAGTACTTGTAAATGTGACCTATGTTAGAAATAAAGTCTTTACAGATGCAATTACATTAAAACGAAGCCATTAAGGTGGATCTTTATTCAAGATGGCTACACACTGTCCTGATGAGGAAGCCAGAGACTCCAGCTGACTGAGGAAGAAGGAATCCCGCATGACAATCCAGTCTGAGATCAGAGCGACGCCCCTAAAAGCCCCACACTGGCCCAGCAAGGTTGGACCTGGAGAAATGTTTCAGCACATTCCCTACCGGTGCCTTCAGGCCCTCGCAGAAGCACCGCAATGAGAATAAAGTACCAGCCCCCGATTTCAAACAACCAACATGGACACTTGTTTTCCTCTAGGATTCGGAGTGGGCCCGTTTCTTCACTGAACATCATAATCAGGGGTTAGTTTACATTTAGGAGCCAACTCGGATGAAAAGCAGATACTTTCAGGAAGTAAATGTACCCAGTACGGTGAGCTGTTCACACCCTTAGAGGAATCAGGCCCCTGATTGTATCTCTTCTCGTGTTTGGCCTGATGACTGATTAAAACACAGAGTGTATCACCCATTCTAAAAACATCTCTCTCCCTGCTTTCCTTTGGTCCTCATCCGGACTGCACAGCTGAATTCGTGCAGGTGAGATACACTATTTTGAAATTTGCACAGTATTTTGTACTTTATACTTCATTTATTTTCATTTTCTAACAACAACATAATTGTTTCCGTTTTCAGAGCTTCAAAAATGCATTCCCTTACCCTTTAATTTGCCTAAAATTAAACTTTAAATTTAGAATATATATAATGTACAGCATTTTGCTCATAAAACTATTTTGTTTAGTTTATTAAGTAAGATGTATGGCTCATTTGGTCAAATAGTGCATACTACTCTAATTTATTCTTAAATTTTCTTAAATTTATTTGTAAATGGAGCTATGAACTGCTTACTTTAAGAAGTCCCCTTCACATTTTTATTCATTTCAGTAAAGTCCAAACTGAGAACAAAAACTACCCTCAATATAAAATGAAAATTTTAACAAGCACTTACTGAACTAAATGCCTCCATTATGTCAAATATTTGCATAAATCATTCATTTCATAAAAGAGGTCAGTGAAGAGTTGTGAGATCATCCTTCGCCTAGTATTTAAAAAATGAATGCCGCTAGTAAATCCACCCCAGCATCAGTCTTTCCAGATGTAGCTTGATGGAGAGGAACACCTCCACCAAACTGTAGGGCAAAAGCCAATATATAGAAGTTGTTCAGAAATGAATGGGTTTGCCATTACCTCATAATTCAGAACTCCACAGAAGAAAAAAATTGTCTGCTCTTTAATTTATGGACAACAGTGCATGGCTTGTCCTCCTTGTAAAAGACCATAAAGTTTCAACAGAGTTTTAAAATAAAAACCTAACACCCATATTCTTATAAATCATTTCTATTTAAAATAGAAGCGATAAGATGAATTCTTGAACAAATATTTTATTCAGCTTTCTAAACACTAGCTTAAAATACAAACCCTCCTACTTTTCAAGACAAAAGTGAAATTGTCATTTTGTGTTTCCTTAGTTTTGAAACACTGTTACAGATTAAATTATTTTACAAGCCTTTTTTTGTTTTGTTTTGTTTGCTTTTTTCTCCATTTCCCCACAACGTATATAGAAAAAGCTAAGTAAAAATGTGTGATTTTACTAATCACCTTCCACTGTTTCACTTGCAACTAAATCAGCAAAATTTAACTTTCCAACAGGTTAAATTTAATTTACCACTCTACTTTGTTCTAAAGAGTCTTCTGGTACAGCTAATAATTAACAGATTAATTTGAGATGGCCTCACTTTTTGAGTCTCTGAATCACATTTAACTTAATTGTTCAATAATCTGCCCATCCATGCATGGGACTTTAATATTCGGCTGTATTAGAAGAATCAGTATGTGCAAATGAACTACTCAGTAATGTAGTTTATTTACAGAGTAGAGCTGTTCAAAATTTATAAACATTAAGTACTTGTGTTTCACCATCTGACTATATTTCTACCATGTAGATTACTTATGTTTTATTCCATTTTACCATCTGACTCCTAGATACACATATCCAAAAAGATTTATTAGGAAGTGGAACGTAAGGGACATATATGATTAATTTCAAGCCTTCAAGCTTTTATGAATTTTGGCAGAAATGAACTTTTAATGAACTATTTCTTGGTGGAATATTTTCTTCTTTTCCTACCACTCCTGAAGATCCATAAAATACAGGACAAGCTCTCTCCTGCTCCATTATATTAAGAAGTTTAATTAACAGAAAACATTACATAACATATATATCCAGTATTAAGTGCCCAGGTCCTTATTACTTCTCTTCTGAAAGACTAGAAAAGCCTCCTAATGTTCCTTTCCCCTCCAGCTGATTCTTTCTCTATGACCTGACACAGCAATCGCATCCATCTTTTTAAAGCAAAACCCTTCAATGCTTCCCCATTGTTTAGGAGATTAAATAAAATTTTAATTAAGTGTTTAGATGCTGAAAAATGCTGTGAAAATTTGCTTCACAAAGTCCATTCTTCTCATCACCTAGATGCTGCACCTCTCTCTCTCTCTCTGTCTCTCTCGCTTTACTTGTTTATTTATTTATGTTTTCCCTTTGGCCTCCTATTGCACAGCTTTACTAGTGAAGACAGCTTTCTCTCCAAAGCTCAAGCTGGAGGCACGTTCATCAGAACAAGCTTTATTTTCTCTATTTCACACATCAAGGTCACTGAGCTCTGAGGGAAGCAGAAAACCCAGCCCACCTCCTGCCACTTGCCTTGAGGGTGCAAGTTGTTATCAGCTACAGCAGCTGCTGTCTCCGAGCACTGTGGGCCAGGCCACCATGCTGAGTCTCGGGTGCCTGTTTCCTACCTTCTCTGTGTGCTCATGGGCATGTGTCAGTTCTACAAAGACTGCAGGGTGTAATTTCTCCTGAAGGTAGCCACATGTCTCTACTTTTTCAGCTATGCTCTTATATTATTTAGAGACAGTTTTTGATCCCTTCGTTGCTTACATGCTTACTTGCAGAGACCTCTTTGTTCATCTAGCTCACCGGCTTGGATTTTCTCTCTCTATACTTGCATAGATGTGTGGGATAGAAAGAGATACAGACAGAGAACACACCAAATAGACTATATGTTATACATGTCACATGTAATACATATCACATATCCCATATATTATATATCTCATATAGCTGCAGAGAGAAAGTCTAGATGACAAATTTAATTCATTAGTTGATTGGACTGATACAAAGTAGGTAGAATTTTTTTTTATCTCTGCTTTTCTCACTTCCCTTTATATCAGGGAACCTTGCTAGAGCCACAGCTTCCTTCAAAGACTCATGAAGAGGTCTGTCAAGCAAGCCTGTTTCTCCTCATTTTTTCCTCCTCTGTCTTCCTCCTCTTCTTTGGCAGTACTGGGGATTGAACCAAGGACCTTTGCGTGAAGCTATATCCCCAGCCCTTTCTTATTATGAGGCGGCAACTTAGTTAAGTTGTGAAGCTGCCCAGACTGGATTTGACCTGCGATCCTCCTCCCTCAGCCTCCCTGTGCTGATGTATCTAGCAAGTACATTTCTCAATAGTATTTCATGGTATACTTTATCTCAGTTCAGATAAGTGGACTTTTAAAGAGATTCCATCTTGAAGGAAAAGTGTGTAGGTCTGAAAATGGATAATATTAATAACAGACACAATAGTCTTGTGAGTGACTTTTTTTCTTATGGAAGAGAAATTAAACAATGAGACAGTCAACAAAATTTCATTGATAAACAACTCCATGTCAACACAAGTGTGGGCCAAGCACAACATACACAAACGATTAGAGAGCAAAATCAGTGGGCTTCTCTTTATTTAAAAAAATGGGGATAGAAAGGGTGACATGATTCTGTAGCTCTCCAAAGCCTCGGTGATAGCTAAAATAAATACTATCCAAATATTCTAGTCACCTGAAGTAAACTTTAGTAAAAAAAAAAAAAAATGTTGATGTCATAGACTCGGACCTCAATCCTGACAGTATTACTTTTAGGTTCCACAATGTTTAGTAAGTTGTTGAACTCATTGAGACTCAATAGCTTAGATTTTAAAACAAATCAACCACATTTATGACTGGATTGTGAAAGCATTTAAGACATTGGTTCTTAAATCAGATTTCAAGCAATTCTTGGATTCATGAGAGGTCGTCTATCAATTCTACAAAAATTAGATTTGCATTTTGTTTTGCAGTATATTCTAAACTACAATAATAATGATGATGGTGATAATAATGGTAATTAAAAACTACATACATGTAAAAAACTGACATTAGAACTAAAACCAGATGAATAATTGAAATCTACTTTCTCTATTAATACAACAAACAGCTATAGAAACTGAGCAGAAAAAATATAGCTATATTGCAAACTGTGCCGCTATAAACATGGGTGTGCATGTGTCAGGGTGGCGTGATGTTTTTAATTTGGAGGGGAAGACACTGAGAAGGGGAACAGCTGGGTCAAAGAGTGCAACCTAAGTCTTTATTGCTTTATTATGCTCACTGTTCTCATTCAGTAGAGTTTGAACTTGGTTTGAGGGAGGAAGAAACGAAATCTTTCAACATCGTCCTTCTGTTCTTTCTTCCATTCCTCAATGGATCATTTATCATTAAAACAACATACTACATATTTCTAAAAGCCCCTCTGCCCATTTATTGTGAAATAACACATTTTCTTCCCTGGCCATAACCGTGTGTGGTCATCGGGAAATGTTCTATTGCTTTAGTCTTCTGGTGCTTTGATCTTTTAAACTCTTCATTCTTCACTTTTCCTTCAAGCGTGCTACCAGTAGTTCAAATTGATAACTTGAATCTCACCCAACTTAGTAGTGATCCACTGTTGAAACTTGTAATTCTGAAATTTTAATCTTTGGCCATTATTTCTGTTCTTTACGTTGAACCCTCAATAGGTCCTGTGTTCCTTCAATATGTTCTGACAGTATCACATACATTTAGTACCAGTCGCTATCATTCTTACGTGATTTGTATTTTTGCACAGTACTTTTTTCATGTGTATCAAATTCATAGTGTTTTGGGATACTTTTTGAATTTATTCTCCCATTATATGGTTTTGTTTTATGGTTATTTTGGATGTCTGTATGTCTGAGATCTCACCATTCTCCTCATCATCTCTGTTTTTGATCAGCCAATACCCAGAGAAAGTGATACAAGTAGTTAAATTGCTTTCCATTAAAAAGCATTTCTATTTGAATATGATCATATACTAATATTCTGATCTTATCTTCAATATTTGGCCAAAAGAAGGTTAGAATCTTTGATACAATGGATTATCATAATGTCCAAGCTTCAGTAACCTAGCCTATCTTAGATCAGTTTTAGGTGTACTTATTTGGATTGTAAATCCTGCCTTATGAGAGAATGTCATTAATAAAATAAATCTTATCCAGTACTGTATTTTCTCACCTTAACATATCACCATTTATGTACATACTTATTTGCTTTTTGCAGATAACTTTTAGCCAGAAAGTACAACTTCTTCCTGAAACATGTTATTTTTCTCATAGAAGAGGTAACATTTTCTCATTCAACTGCATTGCTAACTGTAGTGAAGGTAAGTGGAAGGGATCTTCCTACTGAATCCTGACAGACTCCTTTTCAGACAAGGTTGTGTTGCATCCAGGTAAAGAAAGCTGATGTTGTCTAGTGAAAGGTGGAGGGATCTGTGTCTTTTTGACTGGAAAGTTTATTGGTATCTGGAAATTCAGTTTCCCAGATCAACAACTCATCCACCTCCACGCCTCCCATTGGGGTGCACTTCCATTTACTAGGATCCTGACTTTAACACAGGGCACATGCCAAGAACCAGAGTTTAGACTCTTTTATAAGTACTGCCACCCATATAAGAGGCCTATTTTTTCAGAAAAATCTACAGTCCATCTCTAGGATGTACAGACAGCTTTAAGCACTGCCTTCAGCACTGAGGAAGTACCTCAGTGGTGGTGCATTTACCTAGCATGCAAAGACCCTGGATTTGACCCCCAGAACTGCAAGAAACAGAACAAACAAACACACAAAAACAACAACAACGACAAGAACTACCATTAAACTTTTAGAGTATTCTCTGAGTAGATATTTGATTGGAACAAATTTATCATTTTCTTTTTTAAGACTCCAGGTCAGTCAACAAAAGTCAGGCAACTACACAATTATTATAAGTACATTGTGCCATAGATAATCAAATGATTATGATTTAACGTAAGCCATTTTTTCCTCCTTCGAACTCTAATTCCAATCTGTCCCTGTGTTAGTGATCATATTCTAGGAGTTCTCAGGACTTCACTGTCCATTAGCAATGAAGGCCTTGCTGCCATCTGACTGGTAAGTAACTATTTCTGAGATTCTACCATAAAGGGCTGCTTTTTAAAGCTACTTCCAATATCAACGGTCATAATATAAATGTGCCTGACAGTCGATGCTAAGAAAAGGTCTTGGGTGGGTGTTGTAGGAAATGCAAATAATGAAGTAGGGTTAATGACTCGTGGGAGAGACCAAAGGGAAAATGTTTATGCAGGTAAGTTAATTATTGGTGTGAAGAGCTGAGGTACATATATTCCTTGCAGAACAGCTCACAGCATTTTCCCCACTTACGCTTGAGGAGAAGATGTCTTGGCCCGGTTTCACACTCCTCATTGTTAGTGGTCTGTGGGACTGTCTAGCCCAGTGGTGCTCAAACCAAATGGGCTGAAAGAATGTGATATTATACATCACAAGTTCCTCTTGGTGTAATTTAATTACACTTTTTGGTCTCATAATACATAAACCTATTTTAACTTATAACACATAGTACATGATGACTACCCATGTTTAATTTTCACAGAATTGTGGTTCTCATAGCTCCCCTCCTAGCCCTTCCTCCTGTAACTTCACTTTTTCCTCAACTTGATAGAAGTATGTTTACATGTGTAACTTCCTTTGGTCTTATGTTTATGTTTCTAATCTCTCTTGTTCATTATTCTTCGGCTTCAACCATCACCTATTAATCTATATTTCAGCACTCCGGCTTCCAGCCCTTCATTCTGACTTGCCGAACACATGCAGTTAGAAGTGCCAGAAGCAACATCAGCTCAGTATACCCAAATGTATCCCAACTGACCTGTTTACTTCTCCAGTTTCTTATTCGGTCTTGGGTAGCATCTCTTCATGAGCTGAATGAAAATCCCAACAGTAAAATCTACTATTTACTTACCCCTTTGCACACATCCAGTAAATTTCCAAGCACTCTCCATTCCAAGGTTTGCTTATTTTGTAAATCTTCCTTCAACACTCATTTCTTACAATTTTTATTGTAGTTCATGCCTTCACTCCACCCAACTAAGACAATTGTAAGAGCTTTCTAACAGGCTTTACGGTTTGTAATTTTTGTGGGGTAGGGGATTAAATCCAGGGCTTCGTGTGTGTTCCATGAGCCACATCCCCATCCTTTCTGACGTGCTTCTCTTTCAAATTTATCTTACCTAGTGCTAGTAATTCAGATACATTCTTCTAAAATGCTGGATGGACAACTGGTACATTTTGGGTACTATTTCTAGACGTCAGGTACTATTCTATTGCTTTTTAATATATTAACTTATTTGATCTTCATAATAATGGTAATCCTCGTTTAATAAATGACAGAAATAAGTCACAGAGAATGTAAGTAAATTGCTTCAATTACATACCTGGAAACAAGAAAATGAGAGACAAAACTAGTAGCTGGTTTTGCCAATCTGAGCTGTTAATTTATATATGAAAATGATTCATAGAACAAATGACTAGAAAAGAAAGCCTATATATTTAAGACCCTAAATATAAATATATAACTTTGGCCCAAATAATTTTTTCATAACTAATTCTCATTTTTCATAATTTATTTAGGAATTTCTCTTCTAAATTTTTAATGCCTATTATTTAATTTCTTCTTCCAATGACACCTTGAAATTATTATTATTATTGCCCCTATTTTTCTTGGGGATACATGCCTACCCATTTACAGCAGCACAATTTATAATAGTTAGCTCTTGGAAGTGGTGTATATGTCCATCAACAGACGAATGGATAAAGAAAATGTGATATTTATACACAATGGAGTACTACTCTGCCATGGAGAAAGGTAAACTGGAGGCATTCATAGGAGGCAAAATGATGCAACTTGAGAACATTATGTTAACTGAAACAAGTCAGACACATGATTGATTTATTTTTATTGCAGTTAATTATCAAAAGGAGAAAATTATTACCCTTCAAATTGAAGATGAGTGCATGCAGAAATAAAGTAATAAAAAAGAGAGAGAAAGAGAGTGATCACAGCCTTGACCATTATCACAATTTAATTCTTAACTAAATGAAATTTATTACCTAAAATCAAACATTAAAGCTTATAAGCAGATATTTTGGCAAATATTTGCCGAGTTCCCACTATGCTGCACGCATAATGTGGGATTCTGTGGGTATAACAGTGAGCTACACGAAGACCTCATCTCTGCCTTTAGGACAAGTCTAGAGGAGAGAAGAGCACTAACAGAAAGACCACACAGATGCGCGAAACAGTAAGTCCCACAAGTGAAGCTTTAAATGGGGGGTTTTGACAAGACAGTAGAAGAAAAGACACTTCTGGTGAGTTCTGAAGCATTAATGTCATTAACTGGAAGAAAAGGAAAAGTCAGTATATTCATTATGCAGAGAGTATGCAAAGGATCACTGGAGTGACTAATGCCAAATGTCCAAAGAGGTTGCTATGTCAGGTATCTGATTCGACTCCAAGGTGATGAATGAACGAGATTTAAGGGTGAGGGTTGCTCACCTGAGGGGAGACGTGGAAATGAGGTGGGATGGAAGAGTGAGTCACAGCAAAGTAAACTATGAACAGTCATTGGCTTACATAACTCCCAGATTGGTATTAATGTCTATTGCAGCGAAACAATATTTTATGTTTATTATTTTATCATTTGAAAGTACCAAGGTGATAGCCTAATGAAATTAATTTATATCCGTTCATTGATTTTTTTTTAAATTTTATTTTAGTGGTACATTTTAGATATACATAATGATAACATTCATCACGGGGAATTTTTACTTGGACATGATATGTCTTGCTGTTTTTCTTCCCATTCCCTTCCCTCCATTCATTGATCTTTTCAAGCTAGTAACTGTCAGTGAATCCAAAACCATTTTCAATATACAATTGATTCATTTATTGGTGAGTTGTTCACTATATTATATTGCTTTCTTTCAACATATTTTTGACCATTCAACTCCCAATTATTACTTTAATAATAATTTCAACTTTTTCTTTGAGTTAAATCAGTTTAATAAAAACTATCATAAATAATTTATGAACATATATCTACTGTCAAGGTCATGAAAGTTTTTGTTATCAGAAGTGCCAAGACTTTCCTCTTAGCTTGTACTTCCTACTGGAAATGTACCAGCCACGACTGTAAACTATGTTTATTTAAATCTGAAATCTTCTTGAAGCAATATTAAAAAATGAAAAGAAATTTTAACATATGTCATATTTAATACAATATAAAAATCATCAATGAGAGACTGCACAGCCAGTTAGGAAGTCTTCAGATTTTCAGGTGTGTTTTAAGATCACGATATATCTTAGTTCCGACTGGCCTGGTCTTGTCTGCCTACTAGCTCCGTGTGGATAGTGAGACTGTGCTGGACGTTGTCAGCTCAGGCCACTCCAGGCCTTGAAACAGTATTCTGTAGTCATCTCCAGTAACAGATAACCTGGATTGTTGGTCAAGATGCCTACCTACGTCTTCCTGTGAAACAGCCACACTTCAGCACTTATCTTCAGGGGTTTACTCTCATTGTCACGACTCTCTGAACTTCATCCCATGATCTCAAGGTCACACTCAGTCCCTATTTTTAAATACTGTCCCGTGGAATCATAGATGTAAATATAAGTGGGCGTATTCATAGGGAGAGAGATGTGTGTTACATTGCAGTATGACATACATAGCTATGATATATATGATATATAAAAATAACATAATAAATATTAATGTATGTGTGTGCCTGTGTCTTCTTTGTTCATCAAACAAATATTTACTGAGCTCTCTATGTATTGAACGCAGAGAAAAAAAAAATAATGAGAAATACATGGCTACTGTCCTCCAGGAACTAACCATCTCTCTCTGGCTCTCAATGCTTGTAACTGCAAATACACACAATTTGGGCATATCAGTAAGTGGGAAACATGACAGAAAGCTCCCCACTGACTCCTGCACTTGCCCTTACTCATGTATATCACTTCAGTAGCGCAGATATTTTGCTGATTGCATAGGTTCAACTTCTAGCACTCATTCTTAATTCCTTTTCTAGTTTATCTCCACATTCACAAAAGTTTTACACTTTCTAATTTCAGATTAAAAATATCACTCGAGTTTTTTTTCTGTTAATTGAAGGACTCTGC
Organism: Hystrix cristata; assembly: GCA_004026905.1. Lineage (NCBI taxonomy): Eukaryota > Metazoa > Chordata > Mammalia > Rodentia > Hystricidae > Hystrix > Hystrix cristata. The sequence goes on from PVJO010004847.1 coordinate 70,144, forward strand.
CTCCATTCGTGGTTTTTCTTGACTTCATCTAAGTACCAGTGTATGATATTTCTGTCTTCTTTTCCCCTCTCTCCAAATGAAAAGATATTTTAATGTAAATTATAAAGTCATGCACGCTTCTTGTAAAAATGATGACAGAAAAGTCAGTAAGTCCTTGAAATTCAACTGGCTAGGAAAAGCTGCTAAAATTCTAAATACGCATTGTTGATAATTTCTTTCTGATTGTTTCTTTTGTGGGATAAAAAAATTTGACACTAATTTATAATAAAAAACACTGACATGCTTGGTAAAATAATCTCAAAAATGATAGAATTTAATAGTTATTATATTAATGTTGGTGGAAATATGACTTTTTTAAATGGATAAATCTTATTGGTAGAGAAACCTAATACAGAAGTTGCTCCTAGCAACAAAGCTCACAGATTTTTATAAGCTTCACTTACAAAAGAATATATTCTAAACCTAATTAAATTAAGCACTGATGCATCCACATCGGATTTCAGTTTAATTAATGATGCAAAAAAGTGTTTAATGTTGAGATCTTAGTTTAATATTTTGGTAATATGTCATTACTAGCATATCAGTGGTAGGGAACTGCAGCTATTAAAATAAATATTCACTATCTCTGAATGAACAAAGTAATCAATACTGGTTATATTACTATACTTTTCCACTCACAAAATAACATGGAAGGGGTGGAAAACTGCCAAAATTCAATATAATTTATAAAATGGGAAAAAACCCCTCTTCAATATGCTGTTTATCACAATGAGTATCATTCGCAATTGAGCAATGCAATTATTTTTTATGTGAGTGGAAAAGAAACACAGTAACAAATATAATAAAAATATAAGAAAATCCTACAAATCTATTTCTTGAACTAAAAGTAAGAGGACATTTTCTTATTAAAAATGTGATTATCTATGCATGCCAACAAAACATGCTGATGGAAAATAGAATAAAAGAAGTAAATATTGTTCGCTGAATGATTGTTTTGGGTACCGCAGACTAGCTGCTTCATCATCAGCTAAAGTAAGCTTAGTCTAGTATGACTTAAACTTAACAGCTACCACTGATTTCATTTCCAAGTACACGTAAATCATCTCTTTAATAATATTTGCTAGGATCCATCCCTAAACTAATATCGAGAGTTGCAAACTGAAATGTCTAGAGACTGAAAAGATGACAAACAAAAGAGCAAGGGAATGTGTGACCTTTTAAAGGTAACGAGTGCAACTAAGCCACGGCCAACCACGAAAGTCGAATTTCCTAATTTCAAACGTTAACAACAAATGCTTATTGTTATCGATTATTCATTTCTTTGTATTATTTTAGATATTTGCAAAATCTAATTGATTTATAAGTCAGATGCGTTTATTGAGCAATCCCTGATATATAGTTTAAACCAAAATTCTGACCTCCTTTTAAATTTAGATGACCTCCTGACAACCATCCCTAGCCCCATCCCTTGCCCCATACCCTGACAACACACATTCCAACAGGCAAGATAGTATGAGTACAGTCGAAAATTGTACACAGATCGGCGCCAATGTTAAATCTGTGGAGGCAATCTGTATGTGGAATTCTTTTGAAGACACAAGTTTTTGAGAACTAGTTATTCCATTAGATAACAAAAACTTCCTTGCAACTAAATAAAAGGACTTATTTTTTTAAAAATCCTTGTTTTCAAGCTCTAATTTCACAAACTGAAAATCACTAGTTAGTGTATTTGTTCAAATAATTGATTCTTTTTCAATATGTATGCAATTATTTTGTACTTACTTTAGAGAGTTTGCCATGTTAGTGTTTCTGAGTGAAAAGGAGAATCGAATAAGATAAACTATGGAATTCATGGGAGAAATTTTTCAATTGTTTGTTGAAGACACAACTTTAGTTTGTCAGATGACCCCGATATTATACCATGAATAAGCAACTTTTATTAATTCTGCTGCTATGAACATCCCTCCTCGGAGAGATTTTACATTTTTGCCAACTCTGTTTAGAAAAAAATGATTCCACACTGTAAGGTCCAAAGCCTCCCACTTTGCTCTTGAGCTGCCTTTTTCGCATTGTGTGCTCTCATCCCGAACATGAGCAAGTTAACTTGCCAGAGATCTTTTTCCTCCTGACCTTATAGATTCTAAAGGTAAAGCAGGAAGACGGAATGTAGCCTGCATGAGACAGTGTTGCTGTTTGACCATAAGACATAAGTTAATCTAGACAGTCAAGGTAGAAATGTAAACACCTTTGTCTCTGCGTTCTGCCTGTGATCACCTTGACTTCACCCCGCAGCAGTGAGAGTCCCTCCCTCACAGCATCCGCTGTCCGAGTGTCATCTGTGATGACAGTGGCCATCGCCTGAATAAAGATGTGATGACTCTGCTGAAGGATCCCACACAAATTCGGGTCTCGGGTCCCTGACCCCTCGCCACACCATCCTTAACAGCATAGGTTTATTTTTTTACTATTTTTAAGGCTCTGTTTTATGCTTAACTTCCATTCTTTTACCCAAGGCTATCTCACAGACATTTCTCTGCCTGTTATGTGACTTTTTTAATCTCCTTGGTTTTCTCCACAATTATTAGTTTCAGTTTTTCATAGTTATTTAAATATTGTGATTGTAATAATTCTCTACACCTAGAGATAGAAGGCTACATATCTAACATCATTTTCTGCATAGATCATGGAATTTCATTGGGCCACTGAAAATATTTTACTTTGATTTCTTTTCACTTAACATTTATGCTTGTGAAATGATAGCTAAGTTTAAAGAAATGGTGAGATCCATGTTAGCTGATCCATGAAGACAATAGAATAATAGCCTTGACATGGTAGCATAAATTGTCTAAAAATCTTCACGAACCAATTGCCTGCAGTAGTCAAAACAATCAATCCAAGAAAATGTTTATCCTAAGAATCATGAAAGGGTTCTTGATTTAATTGTACAGATGGTCACTGTTCTTTGAACAAATGAATAAATACTGATGTTGATTCATTGTCAATGAATGTTTTTACTTGGGCTAAATATTAATGAAAATAAAATCAAAATCAAATGCACATTTTCTTCTTCACTTTATAATTTACTAAATATTTGATTGAAGAGAATATTGTCATTGAGAGAAAGGTGAACATATTTAGGATTATAAACTGACTAATCTATTTCTCAAGGTATTTTCCTTTTAACTGCATGTTGGCATTATGCAAAAATATGCACTTTCTATATCAGCATTTGTTACGAAAAAGACTCATGTTAGAAAGCTGTTATTTGCAATAACCTCGAGGAGATTCAAAGACGCGTAGATGAATGCAGTGACATCAATGTGAAGAATGCAGACATAGCCTACTGCGAGCCATTAATATTCATATTTGAGTCAATGTGATCTAATACATGTAGTATCAGAAAAAATATAGCCTTCACCTTCCAAATATTGATTTCCAAAATATAATTATAATTTCATTACTGAAATGCTTTCTTGTAATTTAAATATCCTGTTGATTATGAATAGAGAAAATATCAATTTAGATATGAAAGAGTTTGAATATACTACACTTTGGAAAAAAATAATGTTAAAAACTTTATAGATTGGAAACTCTTTTTAAAAAGTTTTAAACCAAAGTCAGACATGGTGACACGTGCTTATAATCTCACCACTGTGGAAGCTGAGGCAGAAAGATTACCACAAGTTCAAGGCCAGCCTAGGTTACACAGTGAGTTCAAGCCCAGCCTGAACTACATAGTGAGTCCTTGTCTCAAGAAACAAAAACAAGAAACGCACACAAACACACACACACACACACAAACACACACACACAAACACACACACGCACACATGCACACATGTATGTTCTCGAGGTGAATCCGTCTAACTAGAAATGTCGCAACTTTAGCCTTTTTTATGTCTGAGTAGTACTCCATTGTATTAAAAAAACAACAACAACAACACATCTTGTTTACCCATTCATTGGTTGGTGGGCTTTGGACTGTTCCCAAGATTTAGCTATTACGAACTGTGCTGCTATAAACATGGATGTGCATATATCTGTGGTATGATGCTTTTAATCCTTTTGGGAAAATACCAAGAAGGGAAATAGCTGGGTTAAATGGGACTTCTAACTGTAATATTCTGAGGAATCTCCACACTGATTTCCACAGCGGTTGCACCAGTCTACAATCCCTCCCACAGTGGACGAGGGTTCCTTCTTCCCCAAAGCCCCGCCAGCTTTTGTTATTGATTGCTTTCCCAATAATAACCATTCTTTGTGGAGTGAGATGCAATCTTAGTGTTGTTTTAACTTGCATCTCTCGAATGACCAGCAATGTTGAATATTTTTTCAAATATTTATTTACCATTTGTACTTTTTCATCTGAGAAGTGTCTGTTCATTTCAGATGCCCATTTTTTGATTGGGTCTTTAAACTGGGGGGGGAGGGTCTGATTCTTTTAAGTTCTTTATATATTCTAGATGTTAGACCTTTGTCTGAGGAACAGCTGGCAAAATGTTTTCCCACTCTGTGGGCTGTCTTTTCACTCTGTTGGAGATTTCTCTCGCTATGCAAAAGTTTTTAAATAAGATGAGATCCCAGTCGTTGATTCTTTGTGATATTCCCTGGGTGATTTGGGTTTTGTTCATAAAGTCTTTGCCTATACCAAAGCTTCGAGAGTTCTACCTATTCTATCTTCCAGCAGATTTAGTGTTTATCTTTTAATATTTAAATCTTTGATCCATTAAATCATACACACATGAGCAAATATCACATTGTTTCTCTGGTATGAGAAACTGAAGTGTAAATAAGGACCAAAACATATAATAAGTATTGTGAAATAGAAAGAAAATGTTCAAAGGGGAAGGGAAAATGGGGAAGACCGGGGAGGAAGGGAAATGAAAAAGAGAAAAGATAGAAAAAAATAGAAACAAAGCTATTGTAAATAAGGGTGGAGGAGGGAAAGGGGAAAAAAGAAAATCAAAATATAACATGAACAGGTATAAAAGCCTTGTGATGAATATGATCATTATGTATATCTGAAATGTACTAATAATATTTATATACTAAAAAAAAAGAACAAAATTTTGAGCTCAGCCTGGGAAACTTAGCAAATAAGTGAAACCTTGTCTCAAAGTAAAATAAAATAAAAAGGGGTGGGGATGTAGTTTAGTGCTAAGACCTGGGTTCAATCCTCAGTTCCTCAAAAAATGTTTTAGCAGCATATTCATATTCCGTATAGAAATTCCAAGCTAATAAAGTTTTACTCACTTACTTATAGTAGTCGGCATGCTCACAAGTCATTTCTCATTAGCTCCAGATTCCTCTAATAAACTTAAGCTACGTGACGAGATATGTGTGAAGACTTTAATTAAAGTTAAAGTTAAATATTGTTTTCCTTAATCACATTAACAACATATGAAATGTTAAGTAAAACCAATAAGTAGGCGCTGTCATTGTGAACAGGGTAGATTATAGAATATTTGCTTCACCACACAAGTTTTCCTGCTCACTGCCAGTCTGGAGGATCAGAACCACAATGTTTTGGAAAGCTTAATTGATTAGCCCAGTTTTCAGCTATGTTGACCAAGAACCAAGCATGAAATCCAACTCTTTTGGATTCTGAAACAAGGTTATTTCTAGTGTCAACTGATCTAAACCATGTTCAAAAGAGACTCTGTCAAATGCACATGTACATACCAACATGCATGCACATCCATAAAAATATCAGGTCTTCCTTTTCTTGTTTGCATACAGCATGAATTTCTCTTCCAATATGCAAACTACAGGTGGCAGAATAGGGAAGCATTTTCAGTCTGTATTCATGACATAAACTGAGAATACCAAGAAAGCCAGAAAAAAATGTACCTTTTCTTCTAGAATACCCTGGTAGGATGAGACATTGCTGAGTAACTTTGCCTATAAAATCAGAGTAAACCAAAAAATGTGTATGATTGATATTGTTCACAAGCACCAGCTTTGGGTACTCTGGTTTTTCTGAGAAAATTCTTTTGTAATAGAATCACATAAGAATAATCTGTATGGTTTAATGTGTTTTGTAAGATTTTAAATTTTGAGCTAATTTTAAACATACACAAAGATTGCCAAGATTAACACAAAAAACTTTTGTATATACTTTACCCATGACTGATTTATCATTACTTCTTCCCTCTCCCTCTCTCCCTCTCTCTCTCCTTCTCTCTCTCTTTCTCAGTTTTCTTTCTTTCTCCCTTCCGTATATATCTTTTTCATTTGAAAATAAGTTCCATAAGTTATGCTGTTTTTAACCCTAAATACTTCAGTGTGTGTTGTCTTGTAAAATCACAGAACATCAAAATCAGCAAAAATTAACCCTGAAATGAATAATTTAACTACATTTAGCACTTATTTTTACATAATAAATTCCATAAATTATTCATATGAGCAAAAGAAAGATACACTTTAAATTCTTCATCTAAACCTACTTTTTCCCATATAGACCTTCTTTACGTAAAGTCTTTGTTAAAGATTTCCAGAAAGACCTTGTCATCGCATTGCTTTATTTCAGGAGTAAACCTTAAACTAAGCAAATATTTAGTCATTAGCATATTCAATAATTTTCTCTAAGGTCAACCATCATGTATTTCCATCTTCTAATTCCAACAAAACAAGGCCATGGACATTTAAAAATTAAATTAACTGCTTCCACCTTTTCTTTAAGAATTGTAAAATTAAAAATGTCCTACAAGATGTATCTTGTACAGGTACAAAATAACCATGTTGATTATGATCATTATGTATACAATGCACCATTACATGTTCTTGGTAAAAATAAAAAATTTTTAAAAATGTCCTACAAGATATATCATGTACAGGTACAAATCCCCTATGATGAATGTGATTACTATGTACATCTAAAATGTACCATTAAAATAAAATTTTTTAAAAAGAGGTGTGGCAAAAAAGTCAAAAATACAACCTGTAAAAAAAAGTCCTTTTTTTCTTAATACTTCCTTTCCGGTTTGTAAGATCCTGCTACTTTGATATTAAAGAAGTCAAAACTAAAGGTTAAAATACTATGTGTAAAAAAGTCCTCTCAGTTGGCAATTATTATGTAATGTGTCTCTATTTTTCCACTATATTTTTAATTATTATAACTAGACTCTGGTTTTATTCCTCTCAAATGTTAAGTGCATCATTCAGATTAATTTAGCCTCTCACTTTCTGGTTTCTTTCTATGGCTTGTAAGTCATTCACCTCTGTCCAAAGGACAGAACCTCCCCTTGCTGAAGCTTTGTTTACCTTCTCTACCAGCAGATCAGGAGCTACTTATCTACCAAATTTATGTTCCAGGAAAATGAAAAGTTCATTCCAGCCAAGTGGTTACCTGGATGTGGGGTGAATGGTACATCTGCTTAAACATACAAATTTACTGTGGAAAAGTAGAATTACATGTATGTCGTAGATTCCAATATTGATGGGAATGACATGGTGATATGAATACTTTGAAACATTATATTAACAAATCCTTTCCCTTCAAAAAAAAAAGAAATGCACAGGCTTTCACTGACTGTGGTTCTTGCCTTTTGAAGGTATTAGATCTCATAGCCATATGGAGGTTTTGTGACCTTCACATTATCAAAGGGTATGTATTTCAGCATTAGGAAGTGTATGATTTACACAGTCCAGTTTGACCCTAAGAAGAAATTATTTACTCAGCTCAAATCTGGTAAATGAAATTGTATCTTGGCAGAAAACATCTAAAAATTATCACTCGAATGAATTATCACTATTTCTCAGCACACCTCCTTTTTAATGTTTTTAATTGCAGTGACACCCAAATGCAAAGATACACACATTATATGTCAATATTTAGATATTGCTTTTCTACCCTCACTCTATGACACACAATCTTCTCAGACTTCAAATCCTGCTTTTCTTCCCCACGGTAGAAGTGTTATGCTCTGTGTAGTCCCCAAGGAGCTACCATAAGGCCTTTCTGATAGAAACTAGCTGGAGGGGAATAAAGCAAACAGATGCTAGGTGCTCAGTTCTGAGTTTTGGGGAGAAAGTCTTATTCCTAACTCCACAGCTACATTTAAAGAGAAAAATATAGTGCTGGAAATATTCATAATGAAAACCAGCTTTAAGGGGTGTTGGTGTAAGTTATCTTGTTACTGTGCCAATAGACTCTTTTCTTTCCATTTATTCCAATTCCATTGCACAGTGCATTTTCAACACTTGTAGGACTTTCCTTCTTGTAGCATTGCTTTGGTGAAGTGGACAGGATTTGTGCATAAAAGTGACTCCAGAGCCAGGTGTCTCTGTGTGTCCAGGGTCTTCCTGTAGATGGCAGTGCCCGCTGTCAAAATTTCCCTAACTTTCCTGTTGTCTGCCTAGACTACCAACGATGGATAACATGTGTTATGGTGTTTTGCACTCTGTCGGGCTTTACAAGTATAAACCCTGAAGGAATTTAGAACTCATCATACCTAGCTCTTTCAATTAGATTAGATTTTATGCACTCTCAGGGCATTGGGCCGTGCTTTTCTTTTTGACCTTAGCACCTGTAATAGTGCCCAACTCATAGCAGGTCCTCAAAAAACATTAGTATTTCAAGGTAAAAACCAATGGCTCTACTGACTTCATAAAATACTACATTGCGATCTAGAGAAGCTGAATAATTTTCCCGGGGTCACACACCCAGTGAATGAAAGAGCAAGTGGTTGGAAGGACACAGGTCAATATTAGTTCCCCTGCACATCAGTTCCACTGCACACTGTCTCAAACCTGGGCGGTTCCGAGAATCTGTTATCTGCAACCTGCTGCAACTCAGAAAATTGTTGCTAAGTGTCATTGTGCAGAGCAGATAGTTTTCATTTCTAGAGTGAATATAGTCATGGTGGAAATAGCACTGGATGTGGAGTCAAAATGTAGATTTAAAGACCTGAGCCTTCATAATTAGATGAAACTCAGTTTTTCAATCTACAAAATAAAAGTAATAAGTCTGACAATAATTAGGAGCAGTCTGAAAACTGTTTTCTGTATGTGGTCTTAGGTGTCCTAATATTTGACCACTGAAATATTCAAGAGTACTCTAAATGAATAATTTTATCATATAAATGACAACTCTACTAATAAGACAATTATTGTCTTAATTATATATTAAACATATATTTATACCTATAAACTGGTAAGATTATTTTGTAGAATCTGAGTCAAAAAAAAATCCTCTTAGGCTTATAAAGATGAAGAAATCCTTGCTGAAGTTTCAAAATGTGCATTAATATATGGGTACATAATAGCTTACAGGTTATGTCAAGTAAGAATGATTAACCCTAAGTGGGAAGCGCTCCAAGATCTCCTTTTTGCTCCCACTCCTCCGCATTATGCCCTAAGTGGTCTAATTCACCATGCTCCATTACCTCCCCAGGCCCGGCCCTCGTGAGTCGGGAGAACAATATGTGCTACGTTCTGAGTGAAAAGCTCTTGGTGTGAGACAAATTAACACAGCGCCGGGAGTCATTTAACAAATTACCTCTTCCAGTGCCTATCCTGGCACTACAGTATCCCCTAAAGCCCAATGTTCACATCAACTAGATGAGCAACTTGGTCCCAGAGGTGCTTTTCTTCATATTGACTCAGGCAGCGAACTTCTCTTTAGAGACAGAAAATGAACAGACCTAAGATAGGCAGATGAATTTTTGAGGCAATTTCTTTTGAGGGAGAAAAACTCATATGCCTTACAATGGTCTAGCTATTTCAGTTTGGCTATTCCAGCTGCATGGGCCATTTTTTACATATACGCACACACACAGCAAGGTGTATAGTATTTAATTTTAACTCATAATTTTTCCAGTATGAATACTAAAAATTGCACAATAAAATTGATTTCCAAGATTTATCTATTTTTAGCTTTATTCTACTTTAGCTGAACTCTAATATCTTTCTTTAACTCTGAGAGTGTTTAATTGACCTAGATATTAGATGACAAACTAAGAAGAAATTTCATATAATGAGAATTCTAAATGAAGTAACTAAAATAGACAAACTAGAAGGAAAAGGAGAAAGAAAAAAGAATGAAAAGGAAGATTTGAAACATCTAAAGATGTCTCTGGAGAGGTGTACAGAAATAACACTTTTACTAAAGTCTTGGTGTGTTTTACAGTCTATTCTTGAATTCGCTGCAGCATTAGTTCAAGCCCACGTCTTTAGCATGTTTTGTAGGCAAAAAGTCACAGCAAGGCACTTTCCATAAATACAACCCTTTTCTTCAGGAACTCAAAGGAATAATTTTTCATACATTATTTAGTTGATTCTTTCGAAATTTTTATAGTGAAACTCTGGGATGATAAAAGATTTCCTCTAATTTTTCCCTCATTCTTTTGTGGGGGGAAGGACAAGAATGAGTACAGATGACGGAGAAAGGGAAAACAATTGTTCAGCATATCTGCACCTATAACTTCCTCCGGTGCAGGGGAGTGTGCCTTGTAATCACAGACATTTTGGCATTTTAAACATTTTTAGACAAATGAGGGGCACATGAAAAGAACTGCAATAAAATATGTCCCAACTCCCTAATTCTTAGGTTTCATGATAAATTCTTCCCTTCCATACAACATTCAGGCAATACTGGCCTTATAATGGCTGCTTCTTCTGGTTTCATCTTTTGCAACACTCCCAACCATTCTTGTGTACACACACACACACACACACACACACACACACACGGATAAAACTCAGAAGGAATAAGTGAGTCAAATACAAAGAAAAAATTAAAAATCTCCCAAACTTCTCATAACAAAGAAGAAAATATTTCAAGATTAGCAAATAGTCAAGAAAGAGTGAACTGGTCAATTGATAGAAGGGTAAAGGTGTCATTTCTGGAACTGCAGAGTGTTTGTAGGGAGATCTGTGAGAGAAAAAAGACAGGTAAGGCGAAAAGAGGATGGAAATGCGCGAAGCGTTACTCCTCTGTTAGAATACCAGGAAGTGCTTGGTCTCACAGACTGTCACCTAAACATCAGGAAACACACTAATCCTGGTATTGCATTGCTGTTTAATGCCTCATTTGTGACTAAAGTGACAGTAGGCTCATTTACAAGTCTTCTACTCAGGATCACAGTTTATTTTCTAGTTTTAAACTGGTAGATTTATACTCTGTGGAGAGAGAGGATTTTCTGTCCATTCCACACTCGAGAGTCTTCTATGTCCTTCTACGTCAAGGTCATACTCTTGAACAAACAAGTTCATAAAAAGTCGGGAGAGAAATGGAAATAACGTGTCTTACTATACTTCACGTGAGCTGCTTTCTACTCTTTTCTGATCCTAAATCTGAGACAATAATTTCTTCCAGACAACTGGATGTGGGGTTGAAAAGAAGAAGTCTACTGAACTCTGAGGGGGCATTTTAATTACTCTTGTGATTTATTACTTACCAGCATAATTCCTGAGAGTCAGCAGAGTTGCTTACTGGAGCTGTGAGAAATTGCTGGCTGTAAGTTACAGGTGAACCACATTAATCACTTCTGGAGTTTTGTCAGTAGGTTTTCACCCCATGAAGCTTCCAACCCACACAGTGAGGCTTAAGATGCTAGGCTTGCATCTCAACTTCTCCAGATAAGAAACTGAGGTGGTATTTGTATCCTTTCCATTTAACTTACATTTTGGAAATGAAAAAAATATAGTATTATGAAAATTCTCTAGCTAAAAGGTGAGATGGGTGAGGTAATATATGTCCTAATTTTATTATTTGAAATTATTTAATTCATTGATTCAAAAGAAAAGTTTTGTGTTGTTTCGCTTTTAATGCCCCCTCCTTGTTTTTCGGGTTTTGTTTGGCTTTGTTTTGTTCTTTTAATTTTGGTATTGGGGATTGACCCCAGGGCCTTTGCACTGAGCAACATCTCCAGCCATTTTTTTTTTTTTTTGAGACAAGGTCTCATTAAATCACTAAGTACCCCAGATTAGGTTCAAATTTTCAATCAGTCTGCCTCAGTTTGTCAGAATGCTGGGATTACAGGCATGCACAACCACACCTGGCTAATGCCTATTCTTTTTTCGTTCTTTCCTTTTTGTTCACTCTTCCAGATGCTTAAACCACAGTCATAAATAAAATCTGCATTTTCATTCTCATAGAGTTCACATTCTAGTGGGCAGAGATAGATAAACAAACTCATAAAATCATCAGAAAGTAAGAATGAGGAATGTTATACAGGGACATCAGGAAAGATCTGTTATGAGAAAGTTTGTGCAGGGACCCTTAGAAACTGAGGAAGAAATAATGAGCAAGCGTGGATAGCCAAATTAGTGGTATTCAGAAGGTTTTGGGTGAATATGTGTGAAGAAAAACAAGGAAATGATGTGGCCAGATTAAAGCGAACTACATGATGAGTGATAAGAGAGATGAACACAAAGTTAGCTCAAAAATAAAGCATACGGGAGCAAGACCACAGTGTATTAGTATAACTCTGGTGTCAGAAAAGATTACTGGGGAAGAGAGTAGATCAGGAGAGGTTATTTGAAGAGTTACTGCAAGTAATCAGGTGAAGGTGAAGGAAGACCGCTGAAAGTGACAAGAAGTGGTTAAAATTCTGCATAAATTAAAGACATATTTGCTGTCAGACTATCTATGCATGAAAGAGTGTAGCCATAGACAGATCAAAGTTTATAGACCACCAAATGGTAGCCTAGAGATCCATCTAATACCTATGCAACTGGAGAGGGAAGGTTAAGTACATTTTAAGTTAAAAAATTATTTTCAATTTTAAATTCAGATTCTTTTAGGGCATCTAAGTAGTGAGATCAATTATATCTAAGTTTATATTTCATTAAAGTGGTCCAGATTAGAAAAAATATTCTAATCTATTAATCAAATAATTGAAAAGTAGCTATAAAGTTTAATATCATGGGACTAGATGATGTCAGAAAGTGAATTAAAAGGGAGAAAAATGGAAAGGTCTTCATTACTCATAAATTTAGACTTCAAAATAGAGCCAACACCATCATAACACAGCAATTAAAATTCATAATAAGAGAAGATAATAAAACAACATACTTTTCACTTTTGTAAATAAAATCAAATGCATTTTATACTCATACAGAAAACAAGATTTTTTTCTTAGTTGTTCTGTGAGGGAAAATATATATTAATAAGTAAAATTAGGTTCTATTTAGTGAGCTGCATTTGCGCCAAATCTAAGCAATTTGTAGGGACATTTAAGAAATTAATTTAGGAGATGTATTTTGGTATTAAATACCTTACTTTGCATGCATGAGGTCCTTGGCTCAATCCACAGCACTGAAAAAAAATTGAGCAGTTGACCAATCAAAGAAGTTTTTTGAAAATTTGAATCCAGAGACAGTCATCAGAAGGGGTACACTTTACTTTCTTACAATGATGACGGCTGCTTAAATTTGAATATTTTCTTTTCTTTTTTGTCCCACTATTTTTCTTAATTAGTGACATCTTGATAAAAATAAAAACAATCAATAAAATAATAATCAGACTTTTACCATTTGGAACCTAGAATTTGTTTTTAATTATTGCAGTTATTTTGATGCCTGAATGGAATCTTGGTTGCTTAGTATTACTTGTCAACATGACTAAATTGAGAGGCTCCTGGAAAGAGGGTTTGATTATGATGGCACTAGCCTCATCAATAGAGTAATTTCTTGGATACCAGTGAGCACAGCCTGAGCTGATTAGCCTAGGAGAAGATGGGTCTAATTGGACCAAGTAGGTCACAGTAGAATGACCTTGTGAACTGCATCTGGTCCTGGGCCCTTTCATTCCAGTGCTCCTTCTCTGCTCTCTGCTTCCCGGATCATGAAGGGAGGAACTTTCGTCCACCATGCTCTTCAACCTTGGAGCCAGGTGAACATGGACTAACACCTCTGAATCCATAAGCCAAAATATACCTCTTTAAATCACAGATGTTAGGTATTTTCTTTTCCAACAGGAGAAAGCTGACCAATTCAGCATTCCTTATCTAATTTATATTTTCACTTTATGCATTTCACTCTCTTTTTGCCAATTGGCAGCTGGCACACCAACTAATGATGTTTAAAACATATCTGTGGAATAAATAAGTGAATGATTAAGTGAATATTCCATATCTGTTTTCTAATGTTTGGTTAGAAATGTGACAAAATTATCTACTACTCCTTTTTGACATAAAGAAAAAGAATCTAGGTAAAATAAATATTTTGACTCTATATTTTATTAGATAATAAGATATTAAATTCCATGATACTAAGATACTCATTTTAAAAATGAGTAATGTATATAAACATTCAGAGAATTTTCTAAAATATATGAAAATCCATATATTCTTCCAAATTTTGTAACTGTCATTATTGGATGTTTCTATTTATTCCTTAAAATTAATGATCCTTTTTGGAAATGCCTTTCTAATCTACCCCAAATCCCAGTCCATCATCCTTCCTATTGCCTTGCCACCCAGCATCCATTTAACCAATATTTACTTGTATCTTTGCATCAACATCACTTTTTGCTATGAATTACTTTTTTGCATTGTTTTTCACTACATTATAAAGTTTGAGGAAAGAGTCATGGAACATTAACCAAAAGATTAAAATTATCAAATAAAGGCAGAAAAACATTTTAGTTGACTATTCAACTGGGAAAAAAAGGTAAAAGCATACATTTGGTTTCGTTCAGCAACTTTTCTAAGAGCAACCAGAGAGACTTCTGGTCTGATCCTAAGATAATAAACAAGATGACAATTCTCAATGTGACCATTTTCTGTTCCATACATCCCTGGAATTTCTAGCCAGAGCAAGTAGGGAAGAGATAGACAAAACATATCCAAATCGGGAAGGAAGACATTCCTGTGTTAAGATTGCGTTCTCCATAGTATTTTATATACAGAGAACCCCCAAATACTCCACCAAAAACTCTTAGAACTAATAAATTCAGTTAAATCAGGGATACTAAATCAATATAAAAAATCAGCAGCATTTTTGTACATGAACAACGAACTAGAAAGAAAGAAAGAAAAGAAAGAAAGAAAGAAAGAAAGAAAGAAAGAAAGAAAGAAAGAAAGAAAGAAAACAGTTCCACTAAATACTTAGAAATAAATTTTTCTAAGGAGGTGAAATACCTATACAATGAAAACTATAATACATTAATAAAATAAATTGAAAAGGGAATAAACAGATATCTTGTATTTATAGGATAGGAAAATTATTATTGTTAAAATACATTTACTACCCAAAGTGATCTAAACTTTTAGTGAAATCCCTATCAGAATTCTAATTATGTATTTTTCATTAAAATAGGAAAAAAGTCCTCCACTCCATACAAAATGTTAAATACTTCAAAAAGTTAAATCTATTTTGAGCAAAAGAACAAAACCAGAGGCATTATACTATCTAATTTCACTTTGAGATCATAATGGTACAAGAAATAAATCAGACACACAAGATTAAATATCATATGATTTTTCTTACATGAGAAACCCAAAATATAAATAAACGGCAAAACAATGGATAGAAAATATTGAGTTAGATCTTTTTACAGAGGGATGAGAACCAAGAGATGGAGGGAGGGTGGGAGAGAAAGGATTAAAAAAAAATTAAGATGTGTTATGTACATGTACCAAGTCTCCATGAGGAATGTAATCATTACATACTACAACATGTTCTAATCAAAAAATGAAAAAAAAATACTGCAAAACTATATTGATCAAAACAGCAGTCTACTGCTCTAAAAAGAGACACAAAAACCAATGGAACAGAATAAAGATCCTAATAACAAATCTAAACATTTACCATCAACTCCTTTAAACCACAGATAACAAAAAGACACAATGGGAAAAAGACAGATTTTTCAATGAATGGTGTTGGGAAAACTGAATATCTATATGCAGAATAATGAAGCTAGATCCTATTCTCAAACCATGTAACAAAAACCAACTCAAAGTGGATTAAAGACTGAAAGATAAGATGTGAAACTTTAAAATATCAGAGAAAAGAATACCAAAATAATGCTGCATGACACTGTAATAATTTTTAATGACCATAAAAGCACAGTTAACAAAAACAAAATAGATAAATGGAATTTCATCAAGCCAATAGGTTTTCGAAAAGGAAAAAATCAACACAGTGAAGAGATAAGCTGTGATATGCATACATACATTTTCAAACTATACATCTGATAAAAGATTAATATCCAAAATATAAAGAATCCAAACTATTCAATAGTAAGAACATAATTTAATTTTAAATTGAGTAAAGGAACTCAATGGATTCTTTTTCAAAAGAAAGCATATAAGTGGTATATATAAATGATGAAAATCATCAACCCCTAGGGAAATAACACAAATTAAAACCCCAATGAGATATTATCTCACAACCATTAGACTGGTTATCATCAAAAACACATAAGGTAACAAGTTTTGGTGAAGATGTGGAGAAAGAAAACCCATAGGCAAACTTGGAGGACTTTGTATTAAGTTGAAAAAAGGCAATAAGAAAATAAATACTGTATGATCTCATTTATATGTGGAATCTAAAAGAAAGTAGAATTCACGGAAGTAGAGATTAGATGGTGGTTACTAAAGGCCAGAAAATGGAGAATTCAGCAAACATTAAGGATACAAAGTTTCAACTAGACAGGAGAATAAGTGCAAAGAGATTTATTTTACATCATGGAGATTGCAGTTAATAGCAATATATTGTGTATTCAAAATTTTCTACAAGAATCAATTTTAAGTCTTCTAACCACAAAAATGCATGGAGTAATAAATACATATGCTGTTTAGCTTGATTTAGTCACTCCATGATGTATGCACATTTCAAAACCTGTTTTACATCATAACATTTTAATACAATTTTTATGTGTCAATAAAAAAAAGAAAAAAAGGGTGATTCTGTTTTCTAGTAGTGTGGATACATCTGCACATGCACAGACAGAACAAATCAAATACAATAAACTGAAAAAGTGAGTTAATATACTGTGTAAAACAGTGCAGTTAACATTTCCACAAATTACAGCTGGGTGGATTGAGCACGTTGACAGTATGTTCTGTCTTGGGTTTTCATTGTGTTTCTCCTTTGAGACAGCATGGGGCATTGCCAGACTTAACAGCTTGAGGGAGACTTATTTGTAAATGTGAACTTGTGGATTTGAGGCAGAAACAGAGCAAAACACAATGTGAGTAATTTCCATCCCAGGGCCCGCCTTTCCTAAATTTTTGGTTATGCAAGGGAATTTGCTGGTTTCTTAGACTCTAAGCATAAACCCATTGCCAAGTGGCCTCCAGGTGCGTGAACAATAACAACAAAGATGCAGTGAATAGCAATATTAAAAAAGAGAACTACTTGGTGTAGCATTGCAACAAGCATAATGTGTGAAGAGTGGCTTGAAATCTTTGCAGTACTGCTCTTCAGAGAAACACATTTAAAAATCATGCTCTTAAACCATATCAGGAACGCCCATTAAGGAAGTCGGTTGGATGCATAAACAAGTTTTCCAGATTTCCAAAGCAAATATTCATTCCTTCATTTCACACTGGCTGAATCTACAGGTCACGATCACAAGTGTGGGAACTCATATTAATTGCAAATTATGCCACAGAGAGAGACATCATCACAAAAGGGGCCAGCAAACAAACTTTAAAGGACTTATGAGAGAAAAGTTAATACTAGTTTCGGGAACCAGACAAAAAGAGCTCCGGGACAGGCGCACATTTAGTTAGCATTTTGAACTTTTTTAGTTTATAAAGAGAACCCACAAATTTTGTCAGCAACTTTTACTGAGAACCCACAAAATTTTGAAGTTTTAAAGCCTCTAACAGAATGAAATAGGAGCAATCACAGTGTTTGCTAACAGACTACGAAATGCTGATACAAAATAAATGAGATGTGGGGTCACCAACATCTAGAATTTGGAATTGGAGGAAAGAAAATTTCATTTCGGAATCATGACAAAGACGTCATCTAGAAGTAAAAGAAAAAAAAAAAAAAGCTCATCCTGACAATGTGTCAAAAAAGACAAAATCTTTAAAATTCAAAGCAAAAAGGAATTTAGTGAGTGGTCCATACAATTTGGCCAGGCAATGCAGTTTTCAGATTACCAAGATTACTCCTAGGTATTGCATCAGTGTCCTATTTCAGTGTTCTTCATAAATTCTCCACTTTTCTTATTAAATAGCTAATAAGAGACTAGATAGGAATAGATAGACATGTGTCTATTGTTTGAATAGTCAATTGTGTGGTACTGGGGATCAAATTTAGGGTCTCATGGATACTAGGAAAGCTCTCTACCACTGAGTTACATCACTGGCCTTTTTTAAAATTTTATTTTTGAGATGGTCTTGCTAAACTTCCCAGGCTGGCCTCTAATTTTTTATCCTAATGCCTCAGCATTTTGAGTAGCTGAGATGACAGACATGCCACCACATTCAGTTTAAAATTTTTTGTGTGAGTGTTCCTGGAAATATGTTTGGCAACAGTGTTCTTCTTGCTTGTACTAAAGGAAAGAAGTTTTAAAGTCATAGCTCACTTAAGAAGAATTTAGGTCATGGGAAATTCCTTGGATTTGGAATTGTTACAAACAGTATTTGGCTGAGTAAGTTTGTCTTCTAATCTAGCCCCACTATATATGCTCTTCTAATCTTTTCTGAATAGAATTGCAGAAATGAAAAGGGATGGAGGAGTGAGTGGGGGAAATCTGTCTTATCTCTCACTGTACCTAAGGATATTTTCAGTATTCCAAATAGACAGGAATAAAGGAGACGATTCAAACAGCAACAAAAACTCTTGCTTTTTAATTTGCTTTCATTCCTATGGGTATATATCCATACAACCCAATGAAGTAAATTTTCCTAAAAGTGGGAGAAAAATACCAAATAGTCAGTTACTCCAAAGGCATACAAAAAACCGAGGGTCATTTGCGTATGAGTCCAAGTCATAAACCTCAGTTTACTTCCAGGTATAGGAATACAGTATACCTCAAGTACCAAGCCAGGCTTGATACTGAAGCATATCTTTAATCTTATTTTTAACTATTTAGGTTAAAGTCTACTTATGAAGAAAACACATCATACAACTTCTATTACACAAAATCAGAGGAAGATACAAAATTCAATGGTAAAATGCATGTGCACTGAAGAGTTCTCAACATTTGTTTTGTGATTGTCACATCTTGATAGTTTAAGAACAGTGAGCATCCATTTGCTTCTAAAGTTGCAAATTCCATGACAAGAAAGCAGCTGCGACAACCTTGTATTCATTTTTGCCAATGAGAAAATGTATTGGTTGTTTTGCTTGCTAAATTTTATTATATTATGAAAGAAGAATCAAATTGATGTGAAATAAAACTTTGCTTCAGTAAAACATTTTCTGGGGAGATTAAATGATGAGGAACAGGCCTTTGTCTCTGGTGAAGAATCTGAAGGAAATATTTTGACAAGGCTAAAATTTCGTCATGGACTGTGGCTGATATTGTACATACATATTTGTTGGTTTAAATGTCTTGGTATTGAGTTTGACTTCTGAGAATTTCCTGGTAAAAGCATCTTAATAATGATCTTAGTATTAGTCAGTATAAGGTCTAAAGGCAACCTCTTCTAACATACACCTTGCCAGATAAGTTCATGATTTTGAGGGTATATTGCCTTATAAACCAGTTATTACAAAAATAAATTGGTTCTAGTAGATATAGGTTGTTTTTCTCCCCAGTTCATTTTTAGAACTACCTATGCCTCTTCTGTTTGTTCTTGCAAAACTGAAATTTCCCAGTTAATACAAGCCCCTGATCAAAAGGACAGACATGGAAGTCCTCCCTAGCTAAACTTGGCATGTCTCAACTCTCTGCACACTGTCCTGAAAGTTAGATATGAACCCAAGGGGGGATAATTAGGGTCCTTCTATGTGATTTGGTAGATGCCTGCTGGAAAAGAAAACATTTTCATTTTTCAGAGTCATCTGTTCTAAGGTTGTTGGTTTGGTCAATGGTCATCACTCTTGTTCCATGATAAAAGTCTGTCTGCATCAGGACAGAATGAAGTAAACACACAAATAAGAGAAAGTAAAGGAAAGTGGTAGAAAGAAGGAGTTCAAACATTATTTTAGCCCTTGGATCCAAGATGGAATAAATATGATCACATATTAGATTTCACATATTAGATTTGGCAAATAAATATCTCTCATTTTTAAAAAATTTGAAGCCAGTTTGAGTTGGGTTTTTGGGATTTTCAGCAAAAGATTAATCAGTGTTACAGTTTCCACTGCTTTCACCCTATAAATTTTACAAACCTAAAATCTGCAAAGAACATACTAAACATTGCCTGGTCTGATTGTGTATGTTAAACTGAAATTTAAAATTATAAATCATAAACAAGTAGTTCAAAAGCCAAGAAAATACATGTCAAACATTAATCATTTTCTCCTGGGTAAGAGCTGAATATTCAGAAATCACTCTTAAGCAGGTAAACATTCAGTTTTAGAGACTGAAAAATTTTATCCTCAGAGACAAGATGTCTCCTCTTCAGAAAATCGATAAAGTCTGTTGATATATTTCTGTTAACCAGATTTCATGCATGTATAGTCTAGTCAGCTTTCCAGCACTGATCTAAATGCCTAAAATAAAAAACTGACAAGCAGGAAATATTTATTTTGACTCACAGTTTCAGAGGTTTCAGTCCATGGTGTCATTGCTTTCAGGCATGTGACAGTGTCATGGTGAGAGCACAGCACGCAGGACAGTCTCTTTGCCTCATGGCAGCTGGGAGGCAGACAGAGAAGGGACAGAGGTATCAATATCTCCTTCAAGGGAATGCCGCAGGACCTAACTTCCCCCACTGAGGCCTACATCTTAAAGGTTCCGTCCCTCTCAAGAGTGCCATGGACTGGGGACCACACCTTCAATGCATGGCTCTCCAAAAGTCATTAGTGATGCAAACCATCTAAACATGGGTGTTGAATCTCATTCAAATTTCTGCACTCATCTTGATCAGCACTTGCTGATTAATCTCAGGTTTTGCCAAAATATGATTCTTACCATATGAATCTTTAAGATTTGCCGAATAATTCTGTTCTGTAGCATACCATCTAATTTATGTGATTTTTTTTTCCTTCATGTTATTACCGAAATTTTATTTTTGGTTTACCTTTTTGTGACTTCTAACCTATTTAATTTATTTAGTGTTTTCACATCTGATCCTCAATTTGTTATCTTCAACCAAAAATTCTAGAGAGAACTATTTGAAATACACATTTTAATCTATAATAAAAAAGGAAATATTTCTGATATAATTCCATAATCTTCATATTATCCAGTATAGTTCAAGAATATATGCCTTTAAGTATTTCTTTGGATCGACATACATACACATGTGCACACACACATGCACACATCTACAAAGAATGCAAGGATTCCTTGGTATTGGTGATAATTGCTTGTAATTATTTTCTTCTGTAAAGAGAGTAATGTCTGTCCTGAATATGGGCCTCTTTATTAGGTCCATAAGAAAAGCACTGGTATATTCAACATACATCCCATCACTAAATCCAACACATTATCGGTAGTCATCATGTTCCCGACATTAATCTCTGATTGGATGTCATATAACCCTCATACTCCATTACTAGTCATAAACCAGATGATGGAATGAAATTTACATTTTCTCTATATTAGAAGATATCAAAATCATTGGCAATTAAATTGTACCTATACTGCAGATTAAATTACACCGAGATTCTTCTCACAAGTTATTTGCTCCCCATTATCAACAGCTGATAAAGATTGCTAATGTCTCTTCAAATTTATTGAACTTCTCTTTTGTCATTTTGTCCATGGTTGTTAGCGTAACTTTGTCCAATTACAATAATCACTATAGATTTTATGCACAAAGTGTATCCTCCTTAACCCTTCACTTGGTTGTACACTCTTTAAGGACAGGGGCTACATCTAGGAACAAAGCCTAGCGCAATGTCTGATTTCATAGGCATGTCATGGGTCTTTGCTAACATGAGGGATTCGTTACCAACAACACAGCAAAACGCATGTTGGGAAGTTGGATATTATTCAGAAAAGAAAGGCTTCATCATCAAGTATATTGAGAAAATGTTAGATTTATTACAAATAGTATACATTGTTAGAGCTTTCAGTACTTTAATAAATAAGTGTGCTATGCTAATCACAGACAGGTGAGGAGTAGAGGTTACAGCTTAGAGTATTCTCCAATTCATTTAGCAGTATGTCTGCAAATTGTTTCTCTGGAGTGAGTTCTGGAAGCCTCATTTCATGAAACAATAGAGCAGTGGATGAAAGCATGGTTTTTGGAATATGAGTGAAGTTCAATATTTATCTCTACCACATACTAGTTGTGTAATATAATATAAATTACTAAACTAAATTCTAATATGGTCCTAATATCTAAAACAATAGCAACAGTAGCTACACATTACTATGCAATGAGGACCTAGCATAATAACATATATGAGGTGTGTGTCATAATGACAAATATTTAAAGCATTTACTTCTTGAAATGATCAAATCAAATGGGTCATCTTAGTATTATTCCTGGCTTTTAATTCTTCTCTCTGCTCAGGTGGTTTTCAGTTCATACTTTTCTAGCAATCCTTTTCCTTTCCTATAAGTTTAGACTTATTTTAAAGAGTTTCATCATTAATACGTGAGCTCCAAGAGCACGGGAATCAAGTCCATCCCAAAAGGGAAGGGGAATTTAAAAATATCCTTAGGGAAAGTGGCTGTGTATTATTTCTTGTGCTTTTTCAATTCTGTCAGTTAGTAACCAAATGGAGCTCCTTCGCCATGCAGAAAAGTGTTCCGTTTTCTTTACGAGATATTATTTCCATTGTTCAAACCAAATTCACCTCATTAATTTATCCTTGGTCAAAGAACAAACCTATTGTCAAACATACATTTCGGAGACTACGCAGGTTCTTTTGAGAGCTGTTCTCCCCTTCACAGACAGTTTCGAGGAAAATGTGCTTTTTCTCTAGCTATTTTCAGGAACCCTCCCTTTGTTTGAGAGACAATTCTGTTTAATTTTGGCCTTTTGTGCATGTGCAACAGCAGATTTAATTCAATCAAGGGACAGCTTTCCTTTACCAGGTTATCAACTACAGCCAGAGTGAAGGGCTATTGTCTGGCACAGCCTGACTTATATGATTTGCATGGCATCTAATTTCAATTCTGTTCTATTGTACTGCTTTACCTACTTCCCAACTAGAGGAAAAGCCAGCCAAATGCAGCCCTGTCTCAATCAATGCAGAACCACAAAAACATGTCTAAACAAAAGGTCATAATGTGAGTGCAAAGGCTTTAAAAGTAATCAGTAGAGGAAAACGAAAACATACACAGTGTTTTTTCCCTCTTGCTAGTGTGTTCTCTTTATTCTCTCCTCCTCCTGCAGTAACTGTGTTCTTGAACAAAGTAGCACCTACCTATCAGCACAATGACTTCCCATTTGTGGCAAAGTGAAAACAAGCAACTACAATAAAGAGAATAGTCACAGAAGAATATACTTCAGCTAGTGAATAAAAGTCTTTTGGGAAATGAACAAAAGGTGCCAGAGAAATGGATAGATACTGTATAAAGAAAAGAAATACTATGCGACATGTTCTGCTTCTTACTCCCAGGATCACTTGACAGTGAGATTTTTCTATTATTATCAACATACAAAACAGACAAAATTACATAAACAGCAATACCCTAAGAAAGCAAAGGAATAGATTTTTAACCCCACTTGCAGCAGCCAAGGAATCATTTAATAAGGGGAAATAGAGAAATCATCCAGTTAATACTTAGCCTAGGAAACAACAACTATTTCTTTTTTTCTCTAAAACTGCATCAATCATTTGCAGATGTTCACAGGCAGAGGCCCTTTACACATCATTATCACATTCCAAGAAAGCAAAACAACCGTTCCGTGGTGTCCAGAATCTGACAAAGCAAAAGGGAGTAGAAATTCTAAGCTAGGGGATTAGAGATAATTCACATCCTAAAACTTCTATACTTTATTTGTGAATGTTGAATACATCCAGGCAATGATGCGAAGACCTCTTTGCAACTGACAAATTCATTTTGAGCAAAGAAATAAAATAACTGGGCTGGGGATTTAGCTCAGTGATTAGAGTGCTTGCCTTGCAAGCACAAGGGCCTGAGTTCGATCCCCAGCACCACAAAAAAAAAAAATAATAAAATAAAATAAAATAAAATAACTGTTCTGATATGTACAAATGTAGACTAAGGTAAGATATTGATTGTTTCATTCTGGAAGTATGTATTGAGTGCCTACTGTCCTATCAAGTGTAAAAAGTCAGTATGGTCAGAGAGTTTCAAATAATTGCTTGGAGAGTTCAGAGGATTCCTTTATCCACGCCACTTTGCTAAAAATTTTTAAAATTCTAGTTAATTCTAGTGGATGATGTAGATTTCAGAGTACATGAGAATACTCGAATGAAATAAAGATCTTAGTAATACCATAATGTGGCAGTGTTGGTCCCCAACAATGGGTGTGATATTGGTGCATCTTCATTTTCAGAGAGCATCAGAAAGACAGACAGGTTAAATTACCATTATTTGTTTTGCAACAAGGCTCAATTTTTGCCAGGTGTGGTGGCATGGGTCTGTAATCCCAGCACTCCGGAGGCTGAGGCAGGAGGATGGCCATGAGTTGGAAGCCAGCTTGGGCTACATAGTGAATTCAAGGCCAGCCTGAATTACATAGCAAGACCCTGTCTCAAAAAACCAAATAAATAAATAAATAAATAAATAAATAAATAAATAAATAAGACAATTTTTGTTGTATCTATCACTCTACAATTATTATTAATATTGTACATTAAATAATTCTCTGTAATTGTCAGTAGCCCTTGTGAACACTTGTCTCCAGGATAGACTTTAACAATTTGTTCCTTCCTTATACGAACAGGACCAGATCAACAATCCCCTCTAGTGAAGCTGAGTTATGTCACCGTCATTAGTACCTAAAACCGGAATCGGTTTGGCTGTGATTTTTGAAAAACACTGAACATGTTCTACTGATATACATAAACAAGCTCAAGGCAAGCATCACTTGGATTTAGCCTTGAGCAAAGTTGACCATCTCGGCCAATCAAGTACAAGTCCGGATCCTTTGTACAGGACGGTGATGCCACATACAGAAAATTCAAGAGTCAATGGAACAAATTGACCACGACCTCTCAGTGATCTAAGTCCGTCAGAAGAAGCAACATCTTCTGGAATAACACTGTTGGACAGTGAAAATTACCAGCCCACTCCAGGACATTACTAAAAATCTACTGGTCTCTTTGCTTCGTAGGAGAAGCCTGGCTACCCTCTGAACCAGTTGCTGACTCCTTCCAGCCAAAGACCCAGTATGGTTGAAGCCCCCTTCCCCCAGTAGAGCTTGGCCTGTGCAAGTGTGGGTATGCTCACAATTTTTTACCCATTTCTAGGGTTTCTGAGTCAAAAGATGCCCTCACCTAGTATTACAGAGATTTTAGGTTTTTTGTTTTGTTTTGTTTTGTTTTTTGGTGCCGGGGATCGAACTCAGGGCCTTGAGCTTGCTAGGCAAGCACTATAACCACTGAGCTAAGCCTCCAGCCCCTACTTTGTGGTTTTTTTTTTTAATTACAGAGATTTTAATTCCATCCTTCACATGAGATTCGAAACCATACACCACTACAGGTATTTATCTAAGAGTGTATGAAAATGTAGCCTCTGAATTAAGACAACTGCTTCATTGGACAGAAGAATAGATAAAAGGACTGTGTATTACAGTGAGTAATTCCTTTGTTAAAGAATGTAGAAAGGAAATGAAATTTGTAGAAAATACTTTTGAATCAATATCTGTAGGAACAATAAATCACATTGTTTAGGTTGTGATATGGGGACATCAAGGAGATAGAAATATATAGGAATTCAAAATTATTGTGGGTCTATTTTTGTACTTGGGACTTTACCTAATTTGGAACAATTGTGTTTTGCATGAGCTGATGTAGTACACATCATGATAATGAACTCGGAATGCTACGAGGCTCGGGTGGAAAGTTTCACATTTCTAGGGAACTGTTGGGGTGATCCTGAGACAGAAGCGCTTTCTATAGGTGAATGGCCTCATTACACATTTTTTTCCCCAGAAGCAGTGACTGGAGAAACTTCTGGGTTCACAAGATTAACATATTTTCAGAAGGATGAGAGACAGTGTTGTCAAAGTAAAATGAACTTCTGAGCCGAATTAATTCCTATATGAAGTATTAATATAGTTAAAATTTAACAAGACCATACAATATTATGCTAGTCCATTTTCTATTGCCTGTGGTACAATACCACAGACTGGGTAAATTACAAAGTAAAGAGGTTTATTTTGCCTCCTAATTCCGGGCCAAGGTTGAGGGCTTCTTCTAATGATGGCCTTCTTGTTCCGAGAGTCCCAAGCAGAACAGGTCATCATGTGGTAGAAGCAGGGAGTGAACAGTGACTGTGTATCTGATCATTCTCTCTCTCCTCATACAGTCACCAGTACACAGGCAGAAGACTCCACCCTGATGACCTTTCCTAATCCTAGTCCATTCCTAAAGGCTCTAAATATCATAGTTGGGTTAAATTTATGTCCTCTTAATGTCTCACACCTCCGTCTCACTGTATTGGTCCCTGACTGCTTCACTTGGAGGGTCAAAAATGAAGCAATGAATGGATAATCAAACAATTGAACATATGTATATACTCTTAGGCAATATGAAATTATTTTACAACCACATGGAAAGAAACAACCCACCTTAACCTTCTATTTCTTTTTAATTTTATTTTAGTGGGACATTTTAGATGATGATTGTAACATTCATGATAATGATAATGAGATAAGGCTAACTTATCATATCATGTTATCAATGATAACATTCATCATAGAGAATTTTTACCTATGTACAAATGCATAATGTATTTTGCTGCTTCTTCTTCGCGTTCCCCTCTCCCTCCTCAACCTCTCTTCCCCTCCTTATTTATGAAAGCTTTGTTTCCACTGGTAACCTTCTATTTTGAATGGAAGGCAAACACCAAATGACAAAATGGTAGAACATTACAAAAAATATCGTTATATTTGTCACCTGCCTCTGTTTACCACAAATCAGTTTTGTGTCTCTGTCACTATTGTCACATTATAACTTTCATTATAGCATTTTAGAGCTCAAACTATGACATCACTTAGAGGATACAGTTACTGTCAGTAGCAAAGAGGCCAAAGATGATACTTCACTTTCCATGAATGAATAAATGAGGAACTTTATTCTGTTTTTCCAAACTCCCCCGTTGAGAAGGAAATCCCACATTAAAATCGAGTCTTCTAACCCTTGTATCAGTACCTTTCATATAACTCATATTTGGCAGAAAACTAAAAAAAAGTAATTTCAACTGGGCTTTGACATCCTTTAATACCCAGAGATTCTAGCAACAGTATCTTTATTAAGTAAAGTTAAGGTTTCAAAGACTCAAATTGGAAAATAGGGTTGAGCCATGGAAGTGTCCAAATACACTCACAGAGCAAGATATAACAGTCCACAATATCATGTGCAACCCTTGTGAGACAACTGCACTAGCACCTGAGGGGAAGCATAAAATGGCATGCGAGTCCCAAACATAAAGTAAAGCTCATCACTGTACCAAAAAGGCTGATGATTTGTACAAATTAATAAATCAAACGATTTGACTTATGAAATTTATAATTTTAAAAAATCAAGTGAATTTGAAAATAGAATTGTATTTGATTTCTAGTTTTGGTAGTGCAGTCAAGTACGTCCCAACACCTTCTTTGACCCTGGTGCACAAGTGCTATCACTTGGGGACACTCTACCACTTCCTCTACTGGGGGACTAAGTCAGTAGGCATATGTCCCCGCACAGCATAGTCAGGATGAGCAAGCTCCAGGCATGTATCCAATTTTTCTCCCAGTCAGCACAGCATTGCCAGGCTTGCATTTCCCTTGTCTCTAGCCAGTCCCCAGAAGCACAGTGACAGGTAATTACAAGCACTAAATAAGCTTGGCATTGTCATTTTCCGAAATTGCTTGCAAAGTACATGAACTGCACTTGCTGCATTCTTCCACCCCACTTCCACATCCAAGACAAATTAAAGCGGTTTTTATTTAGAAGTTTATATTCTCCAGCCATTTCGTGATTATTTTTCTCTATACAGAGAACTTTCCTTGGCTCTGAGTAATAGTTTCTGTTCTTTTTCTTGTTACTTTTTTTTCCCCCAACCAAGCAATTTGCTGTGGCTGACCAACAGTTCAAATTATTACAGTCAATTAAAAATAAAACATGGAGAGGCTTCCACCCCACTGATGCAGGAGATAACGGACAAGTTTCCATTCATCATGCTTCCAAGTTTTCCAGGAAGGAATTGGTTTCTAAAGCTGCCATGTTGTATTTGAACAGCATTTCATTTCCTGAAGTCTGTTCATTTAGATAGCAATTCAACTCAGGTTTCTCCAGTCCAGTATTTCAGGGTGGGGAATGAGAGTATTATTAAATTTTTAGAAATATATAATTCAAACTACAAGAGCACTAATGCTCTGTGTTGGCTTTTTTAAATGCATTTTTCTTAAGGGCATGGATGTTGTTGACTAATGTACATTGGTCTTTTCAAGATTCTTCTTTTATATTTGCTGGCTTCTACAATTTTAACTGAAATTATCATGAAAAAACTATTTTCTGTATCCTGCACATCTTAATCAACCTTTGAAATGTACATATTTTATAGTTGTCAAAGATTTTCCTTTGTTTGTGTTCAGAGAAAAATTAATGTTCCCCCATATGTAAATTTTACCCTTTGTTTTATCTCAAGTGCTTTAATCGATTTACCCGCTCAATAATTTCATAATCTAACTCGGTACTCCAAAGTGGTAAACTCAAATACAGCAATGAAGACATTGTCAATTCTAATTTGTGAAGAGTTGCTGATCTTAAATCCTGAGGGTGTCTACATAGCACTTAAACTGGTAATTGAGTGATAAATGCTTTTTTTTAGTCTCTCTGGTGATCCAAGTCTAGCACTTATAGTTATAATGACGTATATTGGTACTGTGCAAAAAGACTTATAAATTAGACTTGATGTCCAGGTCAATTCATAGGAGAGTCAGAGAAAAGGGGAGATTGTCAAAGTCAGACCTATGCCTGAGAGGATTCTGGTAATTTTGTTTGCTGCCTGAGCATCTGATCATTTATTTAGCTTCCCTGGGAGATTTGGTAACGTTTGCATTTGCTATTTTGCAACTGGAGTTTTTCCACGGAGCTTGCAGAGGGGGCAGGAAAGATCAAAACTAGTTAGTATCAACAAATGTTGAAGCATCTCTTCTGGGTACTTAAAATAAATTGCATTCAAAAATAGGAAAGGGAGGAGAAGAGGCACGAGATGCTGAGTGGGAAAATGGGGAGATAATGCTGCATTTGTTTGCACTAAGGCACCTACTTCCCAGCATGAACATCATAACAAGTAAAGTGAGCCAATTAATGTAATAGAGTTTCAGGGACTAAGAAAAGCCAAAGCCTAAGTCTTCTGGATCCACCAGAGAGTGGATTCCCCAGCAAACTAAAATAATAATTTATTGATGCCAAATCAACTATGATAATGTTAACAGGTTCAGACAGAAGAATTTCCACTGAAAACGTGACCTGCCCTGACGGAAGCCAGAGATCACAGCTCAGAAGGGTGACTGCTTCAAAGGTGCTAGATAGGAATCTGGGTTGTATGCGCTATATACTGAAATACCGCATCAAAAGGAAACCCGCACGCCAACACTGAGGGGCCATACTTCTTTGCCATCTATTAGATTTCCTGGGGCAGAATCCAACTGCATAAATTCCTCTGAGATGCCGATGGAGTCCGGGTTGGCCCTGCTTTCTGGGGTTGGTGCCATGTGGGCACAGATTGCATCTACCGAGGCAGAGAGACGGGAGACCACAAACACTCCTTCTGAAGATACGCTCTGGTGACGGTTCTGGATGAACTAGCGCCACTGCCCCCTGCCCTCTCCATTCTTCTCTTCTTCCAGAGACACTGGAGCCACTTACAACTGACAGGTGGTGAAGCTGCTTTTATCACCTCCAAACTAGTGGCCCATCCATCCTCAGTTGCCCACAACTCTAAATACATGCACGAGCTGCCACTGGCCACCATTTCTTGTGGCCAGCAGTACCTCCAGCTCAGTGTTTGTGAAATCTAAGACATGAGGCCTACACGGTTGCACTCATTCCCTGGTTCTAGTGCTGTGTAACTGGCTCCCAGGATCTCACTGCCAGACACACCAAAACTTGGATTATCTTTTGACTCCTCTCCCTTCTGCAACTCATTTGTGGTAAATTCTTCATGTATTTTAATTGTACCCTTCGAAGAGAATCACCTCATCATTCATCACTCCACTGTTTTTGTTATTGCCTGATTTACCTTGTTAAAGTACAACTTAATGACCTTAAAACCTCTCTCTAAATCCCTGAATGAAATCTACAGAGACTATCCACTCAAAGCATATTAAATTTCTGTCTGACCAATTTCCACTCTTATTCTGCAAATCCCAAGTTGATATGCTTAAAGACCTAACCCCAGTAACTTAGAACGTAACTGCATCTGGAGATGGG
The DNA here is from genome assembly GCA_004026905.1 of Hystrix cristata. Classification (NCBI taxonomy): domain Eukaryota; kingdom Metazoa; phylum Chordata; class Mammalia; order Rodentia; family Hystricidae; genus Hystrix; species Hystrix cristata. The sequence goes on from PVJO010004847.1 coordinate 100,735, forward strand.
GATTCAGAGGTATTGATTAAATTAAAAGGACACTGTAAGGGCGTGGCCTAGACCAGTGTAACCTCACAGGAAGAGGAGGTGAAAACGGATGTTCACACACGGAGGAAAGACCTTGTTGGGACTTGGAGAGAAACTCTGCTGCAAGTCAAGGAGAGAAGGAGACAGCTTCAGAAGAAAGAATCCTGCCAGTGCCTTGATCTTAACTCTGGCCTCCACACTTTGAAAGAAAATACCCAATTTTTTGTTCTTTAAGCCAGTCACTTGGTCATATTTTTAGGACAAATAAACTAATACACTCTAAAAGTTAGTAAAACTGTACTATTTTTCCAGTAAGAGCAGTACGTTTTTGTTGATCATTTTGTAAAATATTCCTGGCATCTAAAGTCTTTCCTTGTCCTTCAACTTGTCATTTTCTTGAATACTTGCACAAATGCTGCCTTTTTCTGGAAGATACCTTAGATTCCTAAACTTGAGATGACACTTGGGTCAACAACAGCGCTTTATTTGTAACTCTGGCAAAGTAACTACTGGAGCTTGACATACTACAGTTGTGAGCATCTTTGTCATCACCTCTAGTACACTTACAGTCCTTAAAGACAAGCATCTTACCCGTGACATTGTGGTACCTGCCATGACATCTTAAATCATGCTGTACACATAGGACACAGGGCTGTAAGCCCCATCGGGGAGAGGGGATGTCTACCTTGTTCATCAAATCTCCAATATCTGGTTCAAAGTTAGTACAAAGAAAAGTGTATTCAGAATTTTTTGCATGAATATATCTTTAAAATTTATTAAAATGAAGCTTAGGAATGATGTGGTTAAACTTTTCTTCTATTACATGCATGAAATTGAGGTATAGAGCATTTAGCACCTTTTAATCTTCTTGTAAATTATACACTTGCTAGGACTATAGGTTGAATATCCTCAATGCATGATTATTTTCATAACACAGTCTTGCCCTCCTGGAATAATAAAATCCTGTGAAAAAGTTAGTGCATTCTTAGGGCTAAAAAGCAACATAAAGTCATTAATATTTGTCATATATTTTGTTTATTGTATTAGCAACTTCTTAGATTGCAAAGCCTTGAGAGACTGGAGGCTGGATGATCAAATGTGTAAGAAGTGACCTACGAGATGATACAAAATGTGTATTGACGGTTGACCATTTATTGAATTACACTCTTCCGAAAGACAACACAACTTCCGAGAGCTGAAATAAAGACATTAGAACATCAAGAGTAGTTTTACTGTTGGTGTGTGCATTTCTGTATATACCTTCAGACATTCATGAGTGTGCGTCATGATAAACAATCACTAACAATGAACTTCAGGAAGAAAACAGGGTGGTGGGAAGTGCTCTGGTGGCAAATTCATATTCTCAAGTTTTATTTAATAGTGGTCTAGTATTAACTCAGTCCATAAAGAATATTCCAAAATTTCAAATTCCATTAGGCCATTCTCATTCATTGCTAAATCACTATATTTTTGATGGATAGTATGTTTGCAATGGATCCCTTTTTGAGATAAAGACAATGTGTTTTTCAGCAACTAATATTAAGTAAGATTTGAAATTTAGTCATGAGACCTCACTGAATTACCAAGATAACAGAAACAGAGAATAATTTGGAGGGGGAATATTTTAGTAATGAAGTTTATTCTGCATACCAATAACACTTTAAAATTACGTTACATTATTTTTCCACTGAATATATCAGAGATGAGGGTGCTGTTGGCTTGTCATGGAACCCGAAAGGGGTTTACTAGGAGTAAAAGATTTGCACACTACAACCCAGACAGTTATCTCCGTCTCTGTACCAAGAATGACCGAAGACAGGGACGGTCTGGCCCTCATGGCCTTTTGGTCTATTTATAGAGTGGGCCAAATGTGATTAACATATACTTCAATAGATGAGTGCATATTGCATGCAAGTTCTTTTATGGCTCCTCTAAGATGGCATGTAGTTTTTATAATCTTCCAACAAAGTGGGAAGATTCAAAGTTAAAAACAAGAAATAAATGAAACCAAATGATGAGCAGTTCTTATTTTGTATAATGGGCATTTAGGTTCTCAAAACAATAGATGATTGATTCCCTCTCTCTCTCTCCTCCCTGTCTGTCTGTCTCTTTGTCTCTCTCTCCTCCGTCTGTCTGTCTGTCTGTCTGTCTCTCTGTCTCTCTGTCTCTCACTCTGTCTGTCTCTCTGTTTCTGATTCTCTCTCTCTCTTTTGCTTTTGTTTTGGTTTCCATTACTGGGAAATGTATTTCTACAGTTCGGTTGAGCATAGATACTTTAATAAAAGGTTGGATAGAATGGAAAAAGTGCTGTTTTCAATCATGGGGCAGAAATCTGTGATCTCAGAACTATGATGTCTATATTTTAGCATGTTCTGAGAATAATATGACCCCCGAAGAAATGTCTTCCTTCTGTTTTATTTTTGGGTGCGTTTTACCATTTGGACCTTTTACATTACATCACAGAGACATTAAAAAAAAAAAACCGTTTCCCCTTAGTCCAATAAATGTTATCCAGAAAAAACTGTTCAAAAGTACACATTTATTCCATAGTATGATGCGAAAACACACTTTCCTCTCCAATAGAGAGACAGTCATGCAAATAGCTAGTCACCTTCAATATGACAGAGCAGCCCAGCTAGCCAAACACATACTGTGGAGTGAAGGTATGAAATAATTAAGTTTAATTGGAGTGGCTATTAAAACATAATTCACAGAAAAGAATTAGAGTAGAAATTTCGACGACATGTGACTTTTAATAAGCTAGAAATGAAGAAAGGAGAAGTATAAACTAAAGAAATAGTTCAATCAAAGGCACAGAGCTATGTTCAGGGAAAACTAAGGGGAGGGAAACAGAGTGTGTAGAGCAAAGAAAAAGGTTTTAAACTAAAGACAACTACCCTCGTCCCACTATGCATATTTAGTGTCGTATTATCTACTTCCTTAAACATGCCCCAAATGAATTATGCTCACTTTCATTTCCATAGCTTTCCTCATGCAGTTCCATACCAATCAATACTTTATACTTAATGAGCTTTAGAGTTTCTGCTCCTTAAAGTTTTCCTCTGTAATACCAACTTCTTTATCTATCTTCCCACTCCAGATTCACCTAATTCCCTCACTTTCTTCTTAGACTATTTGTTAACATTTAGAGACAAACATATTCATGCACCATATTCTCTTTATTCTGTATACGTGATGAACTTCATTCATTTACTGAACTATAAGATCCATGTGGACAAGAACTATGTCTTATATTTATAAACAGCATCCTCCATATGCAAAAATGCAATTGCCATAAAATTTGCTTACCATAAACTTTCTGTTTGATGAGTATAAACCTGAGGCGACAATAGCATCAACTTTGAGACTTAATTGCAATTTTCAGATAATAGCCAAAAGAGAACCCATATCTGTGGCAAAGAATCACTTTCCATTTATCATTTAGTATGGTTTAAATTGCTGAAGGCTCCTTTGCCTATTGTATATTTTTTGTAGACATAGCAGAAGGATTTGCATACATAATCCATTTCTTTATGCTAGACAGCTGTATTGTTACCAGAAAGAAATGCTGAGAGGAATCTTTCTGTACCGTCTCACTAGGGGAAAAGGATCCGACTGTCTCTAACTCATGGAGTGAATCTAAAAACCCTGAAATTGTGGTAGGAAAGGATTTTTTTTTTTCAAAAAAGAACTGAGACTAAGCAAGAAGTAAAAACAAATACAATCTTGCTCTTTTTGTTTACATAGCCTAAACAAAGTTTCATATGTAGAGAAAGATTTACAGAGAGAAGTTGAGATAATTACTAAACATTTATACCTAGGAGCTGAATTTTTTGTGCCTCGTTTTTTTCTCACCTACAAAATAGATATAATGTACAGTAGAGGTCTATGAGTAAATTCTACCTCATAGGACAGTGAACTAAGTCAAACTGGGGTAATATGGTCAAAATCCCCAGAGGATTTTGCACTAAAAAGCAAACCTTTTCAAGGATTAGAAGAATCTTTAAAACTGTGGAATTATTCATAGAAAATTTTGTAATTCTAAAACATAGAATCTCTTTTGATCTTTCTATTGTTTGCTTGGTTCAAGTGAGTTCCCTATTCAAAGTAGATGAACCATGTTGATATTTTTTTTTTTT
>PVJO010004848.1:0-15251 GCA_004026905.1 Hystrix cristata
AGGAAAAATTCTCTTGTATTCTTCAGACAAAAGATGCTTCATGTTGTGATGTGCTATATAAATGAGGCAAAAATTAATCCCTTCTAGGTTGACTGAAGGTCACTTTGCCATCATTTTGTAGCTAAGCCGGACCTTGCAGGAACTCCGGCAGTGCTTGTAGATCTGGCATCCATGCATCACGACCAGAGTGCCATGCAGTTGAGGATTTTTTCAGAGAACCCTAATAAGTGAGATTTTATCACAGCACTGCTGACCCCAAATTAACAAGAAAGGAACAGTTGTAGAAGCAGCCTTTCGCTTCCATTCATCAAGGTTAGCTGTTACATTAGGTAGAGCTGTATACTCTAGGGAGTAACTAGTATCTTATTAAGTTATAAATACATTTAATGGCTTTAGTACTGGTTTCTTATTTTTGGAATAAGAGGGAGAAATAATAGAACTCATAGTCACTAGAGTCTAAGTAAAAAGCTGCAATTTTTTATAATGTGTATTTACCTAAATATTGCTTATGAATTTTTTTTTGAATTACGTTTTTATAGAGCCTGCAAGCTCCTTCAAAGGGCAACTGTAACTCTCTCATAACTGCATTGAACTATTTACAAGGTTCAACTGGCTTATCTGCTTGGAAAAATTAAAAGTGGTACAAGATTTGAAAATCAAATTGTTTGGTTTAATTCAAACTAGTCAAACGAGTTCAGAAAGGACCAAGGGACTTTTCTCCCCACCCCACCCGCCTTTGTGGTTTCTCCTTAACAGAAACAAATGCCCATCTTCATTCACTGAGCTTTAGGTCAGTGCTGGGGATCAAAGGCGCTCCACCAATGAGCCACACGTCAGCCTGAGGATTTTCATATGAACATTCAATAGAGTTAACAGAAAGACAGAATTTTTCTTTCACTTATGTGCACTGAGAAAGAACATACTTGAAAATCATTTGCCAGATAATACCCAACTGTTAAAGCAATCTTGAGCTTACCGCATTTCCAGCTGCCGACCTGATGCTGGGTCTGCACCGATGGGCAAGTTGTAGGGCTGTGGGCCCCCAGATGCCCGAGGCTGAGGACTGTCTGAAGGAATGCTTCAGTGGCTGGGTGGGAAGAAGCGGTTCCTTAGCTGACTATGAGGAAACCTAAATAAACTGCACAGGTGCTATCAGCTCCATATGGGCGACACTCCTCCCATCCCACCCCCTTCTGTTCCCAAACACAAACGAGCCACTCCATCTTCTCTTCATATGTGGATCATCTCCAGCCCCACCGGCCTTCACTCCAGGGGAGATATGTGCTAGGGACCCTGCTTCCTAGGTGTGCACCGCTGGACTGCTGGCCACCAGGTCTTCGGCAGGTCCCCAGGAAGGGTGAGAGATCATGACGTGCAGGGCTGTGCTGCTTGCCCTTGCTCAGGATGGACAGTCCTCACTTCAGTTAAAGGCTAGATGTGGTTTTGTGGGGTGACTGTCCCCACACAGAGAAGGGCTAGGCTGGCTGAGGCAATCTGGAGCTGGCTTCAAAATCAGCAACAAGGAGGGGGCAAACCTCACAACAAACAGTGGTGACAGGTGGTTTGTGTGGGAAGACAGTTAAGTTTGGTCTAAAACAAGCAGTGTCTCTGGTAATGAGCTGCTAGGAAATACGTGGGGGCCTCAGTGCTCAGCCTGAGAGCCCTGCTGCTACCTCTTGAGGGCTGGGGTGTCAGGGGGAAAGGGACAGGGGAGGGCAAAAAGTGAGGTGAAGTAAAGGCCCCATTAAAGAGTATGAGAACACTATAGAGCCTTGGAAAAAACACTGGTGTGTGTGATGGCCACAAAGGCCTGCTGTTGAATCCTGGCTCTTTGCATCACTGTGCAACCTTTAGGAAATCCTATCTTATCTAAGTCACAGCTGGCTCCTCAGTGAAATGAGGATATCTAAGGTATCAGCCAGGGACCTGGCAGGAAACACCTAAGGACAGTGAAGTACCTGAGGGCTGCACAAAAGCAGGGAGTCAAGGACCAATACTGGGCTTGAAGGGACAAGGGTAGGGCGTGGCACCAAGCCTCAGAAATCGCCTGGCTGGAGCCCCAGCCCTTAGCAGAGAAGCCCAGTCACTGCCAACCCACAGCCAGGAGGAGGGCACCAGGGCGTGAATTCCCTGCCTTCTCTCAGCTGCCAAGCTCTGCCCAGTGTCTGGTGGATCCTGACCAGCATGCACGACACTGGCTCAGGGCCAGCCTCTTGGGAGGATTAGAGGGTGAGGAGGGGACCTGAGGAGCACTCGGAGTATCTTGCAAGCTGCAGGTGGCTGAAGGAATTGACAACAAGACAGTCCTCTTAAGTACCTGGTACAGTAGCACTCACTCACTGTCCCACGTGATCAGACTGTTTGGCATTTACCTATCCAAAGGCCAGAGTGCAACTTTATTCTCGGTGGCAAAAGCCAGAATGAGAACAAGACATGGTCATCTAATCAGAGTGAAAAACAGAACTTTTACAAAATTGACAGATAACATTTATTAAAACATGTCATACAAAAGGGCATGGTCTCTTCTATAAGAAGAAAATATTAAACAGTAACATTCAATTAAGTAAATCCATGCTGTACACTGAAGACAGCAATTATATAAAGACAAAACTATCCAACTTTTGCAACACAGGCATAACATTTCACAAAATATCAATAAGATATGCACCTAATGATAATCTGTTTATCATCAAATGGTTTTGCGGCTTAAGAGTCACCTGACTTGCATAAATAAAGTAATTTTCTGGAAGAAACACTGGGAACCTCATAAAAGGAAAGAAGGCAGCAGCAACTGACATGACACAGGCTTCAAGCAAAATTAAAAAAAAAAAACAACTCACATTTGCAAAATGTGTTCCAGCATCTTCCCAAAGGGCACTATCAGTAGAGCTCTGAAATAAGAAACTTGTACCTCTAAATGTGTAAGTAGCAAAGGAAAAAACCTGAACAAACCCTGGTTTCACTGAACAAAGTCACTCATGAAAGTAACCTAAATCACAAAAATTAGTGGCACAGAAGGGGCCTGGGAGTAACTTGTCCCTTGGTTTCCAGAATTCCTAGACTATCAGATAGCTCCCATGAGCAAACACCTGGATTTGGGGCAGAGGTGCCCTCTTCATCCCCCCTGGAGCTGCAGCACACACTCCCCCGGGCCAGCACAGGCTTACTGCTTCTGCTGTGTCTCAGCCTCCCTTCCACAGTGGCTTGGGGTATGCCAGCCTCTGTAGGAAGGAGCCGCTGGGGGCCCACGGCTTTCCCAAATGGCTGGAAGCCTGCCTGGGGTCAGTGATGTTCAGCAAATGCTCACTAGAATGGAGGGAGCCCTTTTGAGCAGACTCTTTTAAAGCAAAGAGTGGCCAAAAGCAACTAGAGAGGAGATCTAGAAATTGGACCAGGCCAAGAGCTCAGGAGAGCACACCCAGAGCACCTGAGGAGCAGTTACAGTCTTCCTCAGCTGGACAGTGAGACCTACATTACCAAGTAAATTACTGTGATGTGTCCCCCTAAAATTAAAGGCATAATATTAAATGCCATTGGTGGTGTCTTGGAGCCCTTTCCTACTGGGACTGGAAAAAAACTACAGTTAAGACTCAAATAGGGGACAAATGCCTTGGCTGTAGGCCGCTGAAACGATCCCTGAAAGATTGTTTAAAAATTGTCACCTATAATCACCCAACTCATCTGGAAGGATAAGAATTTCCTAAAGCTGTGTTTTCTTCCAAGGGGAGAGACTACCACTGCAACTGAGGGGCGGCAGTGGGGTAAAGGAGGCAGGAGTGTAGTACGGTCTCTTGATCCTAAAAAGCAGAATTTATAAGCATTCGCTTTCAATGCCTGCACTAAGGCTACGTATTCCTTGTCTTGCCTCCTGGGGCTCAGATGCCCAGCTACCTCACAGAGTCTGGCCGACCAATGAACAACCCAACTATCACAAAAAACTAACACAGATGTCAGGAACTTATTTAAGTCCTACATGTAGCAGCTGATGTACGTATACGGATTTCAATTAGATACTCTTCAAGCACATTCAGTAAGTCCCAGCACAACTGGCTGCTTCCCAACTGTCGCCTGGGGTGGGCCATACTCCTGGCTGAACAGGCTCTTCTCACCACTCAGGACCAGGGTGCTGACTCAGCACAATTGAACAACCGTGATTTCCCAGAATGTTCTCACTTTATCTCCCAGACTCTTCTCCCACATGTCCCAATGCTTGTTTAAATGCAACTTTTAATGGGAAACAGCACACCAAGGCTTCTCAATGGCAGCACTGATCAGCTTTTGGCAGAATGGAAGGGCTTCACTGCCTTAGGAGGGAAATTAGTAGGAGCAGTAAAACAACTTCTTACACATAATGGCCAGGGTTATACCTAAAACGCACTGGCCTCTGACATGAGGAAAAGAAAAAGAGCAAATGAGTTTTGATTGTACAGTCACCTTTTACACTGCGTCAGGTACACAGAGAAAGGACTGTTAACTGGCAAGTTTCAACACTAAGATGATATTAATATGGCAAACAACCAAGAGGTAATATCTAGTTTCTAGGTTAAAAAAACTATATATATATATAATAAAGTTTTAAATACAAAGTGCTTTTTATATATTGAGAATGATACAGTGTTAGTGAATAGATCCCTGTTTTGTAATCTTGATTACAAGAATTAACTGGTAAGTAAATATTATCTTTCCCCTTTCCAGATAATGTTCAACAGGTAGACACCTTGGTGTTAGGAGCTTAAGGATTAGAGGCCACTGCCAGAAATGTTTATCATATAAGAGCAAAGCCAAACTGTTAGAACAAAATTTCACCCCAAATCCAACAGAAATTTTTATTTTAAGGGAAAAAGAAGTTTCTACTTAGAAGGAATACACTAGTAATTTTACATGAAGATGACATAACAGTAGCACCCTGTCCTATGCTGGTAATAATCGCATGTATGCTACTCAGCTTAAAAGCATTCTGAATGTATGCTCTCCTTTGAACCTAAAACACCTAACCAATCAGTAGAAAAGGTTTCAGAATAGCTGCTTTTCTTGTTTTTTGTTTGGTATACTATGTGGACTTGTAAATTCATGCAGCTTTACCTGTAAGTTGGGAGCATGAATCTGTAGAATATTTTGCTAAAATTAGGACTCCTTCATTCCCCTTTTAATACACATTCCAGCAATTATAAAGAACTGGCAGTATTAGCTCAGTTTACCCCTCTGAAAACATATTCCCCAACCAGTGTATTTTTAAGACTCTTCTCGGGCAATATCCACCCTTCTTCAAGTATAACCCACACTTGTAAGATTATGCTTTTTCCTCTTACTCTGACAATGGGAGTGTCCCTGGAGCACTATTAACTCCTAAAGTCCACAGGTAACCCTCAGCCATGGCTTCTGGTTCCTATTCATGAACAGTGGTCACTGGCTACCCTTGTTGGAAAGCACCATAATCTAAGAGCAACAGATGGGGTGCTCCATGTACCGTGGTCCTCTAACCACTCAGCAGGCTAGATGTCTCCTAGCCAGAGTAGATCCCACTGCACAGATGCTACAATTAAACAGCATGTAGGGCAGCAAACCAGTGAGAAACACTTACCTCTGGCACCCAAATGAATTACAAGATACAACAGCTCAACTCAACCTTGGTACCGATACAAAACTGTGCCTCATCAAAGAATTTGAAACATGACAGTGGCATCCTAAAGAAATTGAAGCTTGTACCATAAGTTATTTCAGACTTAGAATGTCGTCCTTCTAGTAACTCCCTAGTTTTAGTTAAAATAACCTTTAAAAAGAAAAAGACCAGGGGTTGGGGATTTAGCTCAGTGGTCAGGTGCTTGCCTAGCAAGTGCAAGGCCCTGAGTTCGATCCCCGGCACCCCAAAAAAGAAAGAGTAAGACCAGACAATTTTTCATTCTAGGAATATTTGTAGTTTTTATGTAAGTAGCATTTCATTCAGTGAAGTGGCTACCAAAACAATCCACATTACCTAAGTATCTTTAGTAAGAATAAACAAAACAAAATTTCAACATGACCTTGTAATAATGAGTGACCAAAAACTGCTGCCATCTGAAATGGAACTGGTGGGCTGGAGTGCAGTTCCAAGGGCAGGTCTCTCCATCATCAAGTTCACCTGCCTCAACTGCAACTGGCTTAAAGGTTTCCCCTGCCAGCTGGGCAGTGGGTTAACTTAGCCCCACCACCCCTTCCAAGCCAGGACTGAACATACAAATTTGAGGAATTAGATTTTTTAATTGGCCTACTTAGAGCTGGTCTTTCAGAAATATCTTCCTTTTTTTTAAGCTTCTCTCATAATAGCAAGTAGCGCGCATCATCTGTGCCCAGATTTGCATTAATTACCATAGTTTATTTTTGTGCATGCCACTCAAGGGACAGGTCCTATTTTTAGTTAGCCTCAGTTGTATTCTGCTCAGCCTTTGCAGCTTCATAGGACTTGGTACAAGAAGTCACATGCCTGTGGAAACTGTCCCTCCACATAAATCTCTTTGTACAGATATTACACTCATACGGCTTTATGCCTGTATGAATTTTCATGTGGCCCACGAGATGGTGCTTCATTTTGAATTTCTTACCACAGACACCACAGCCATAAGGCCGAAGACCGAGGTGCATGCTCATGTGTCGATCTCTTTGACTCTTGTGGGTGAAACTTTTCCCACACTGACAAGGATACAGCTTGTCAGTGGCTGAGAATCCTAAGTGAGATGCTTCTTCTTTAATTCCTGCCACCATTTCAATATTCTCACTGTAGCCTGCTGCGAGGGCAGCCTCCTGTCTGTGCCCAATTAGATTCCCATCTGACCTCTCTCCAGAAAACTCTTCCATGGAAGAGCCATAGAAATCCACCTGCTCATCATAATTGCTTTCATCAGCCTGTTCATCAAACTCTGCTTCCACTTTCTTCTCCCTGATGTGAAAGTCCTCCTCCACGCCTGAAGGCTGGACCGAGTGCTCTGTCTGCATGGTATTGATAGACTCAGTAACCTGGTGCTCATCGTAGGCTGCATGCACATCCATGCCCTCACAAGCCTGCTCCAGGCGCTCAGGCTTCACGTGGATCCAGCGTTTGTGAGCCATTATGCTGGGCTTGCTGTACATGGGCCGGGTGTAGTGGAACTCGGCACTGTCGCTGGCTCCCTCCTCTCCATCCTGGCTTGCCATTTCAGTGCTCAGCCGGTCATGCTCTGTGGACGAGTTGCTGGGCAGGTATTCATGCTCAGTGAGCTGAGATGACAGCTCATCTTTGGTGCTTTCTTCTTCATTCTCTCCATCCCTCAGCTCTTGGGCTTTGGGGAAATCTGTGTGGCCCCCAGAGCCCAGCTCAAAGCTCTCTACCAGGCCATTGTAACTACTACTGCTTGGAGATTGGTGGTCACTGCCATGATTTAATTTCTGACAAAGGACTGTAGGGTTTCCCTCTAACACCTCAGTGCATTTATCCACCACGTGCCACATTTGGAGGAAGCTGGCTGCTGTTAAGTAACTAACAATTTCTGGAGCGGGCATTACTAGACGACCTGTGTAACTAGATAGGAGAATGTTCTCAAACACTCTTGGGTTCATCACATCAGGCAAAACAATTCTCCTGCTGTTTTTCAGGAGTACTTGGTCACAAAAGTAGGGTGAACTGGCAGCAAGAACAGCTTTGTGTGCCTGGAAAATGTGGCCCTGGACAACAATGGAGACATCACATAATTGTCCTTGCTGGCGCTGCTGGTTCAGTTTCTGCAGAATAGTGCTAGAAAAATCAGGAAATTCTACTCGAAAGGAGTTTGTTCCAGGCTCCATTTCATCACAGATCTTGATTAGTGCTACAAGAGAAAGAAAAACTGGTATTAATTCCAGACCAAGGAGAAACTTAATCTGTCCCTTTTCTCCCTCATTAAGAAAAGTAAGACAAGCTCCAAAGTTCCATAAAGTCCTTCTGCCTTGGGGCACTAGAGATACATTCCCCAGAGCAAGGCTTCTCTGTGTGAGGGAGCCATAAGCAGGAGCCACCCACTACCCTTCACAGTGTTAGTTCTTAATTTCGCCCCGTGTCTGTGGGTAAGAAAATCAAATCCATGGCGAATGTATTTGTAAGCTACACAAGTCTCCTAAGCAAAACAAAATAAACATTTTTACTTGAAACAAACATTGATTCCAATAAAAACAATTGAATTTTAAGCCTCAAATTCAACTCACACTTACCAAATTGTGGTGAGAGAGGGAGAAATGTGAGAAGAGGACTGGGGATGCAGCTCGGTGGTAGAATACTTGCCTATGACACCGAGGCCCTGGTTTCACTTCCCAGCACAAACAGGAAAAAAAAAATTCTGAGAAAAAGGAAATGGATATATAAAGGCTCTGTGGTAGGAAAGGCAGGAATGAATCTGGCAACAACTAATAAAAAGGAGACTAGGGGACTGGAGTCATGAAGCTAAGACAATTGTGGCTTTGGTCTTTCTGAATCAAAAGGGTTACCTGTTAAGGCCCGAACAATGCAGGTTTCTCTAGTTGCTGTGGGAAGTTTAGCCCGCTACGAGCTTCTGATGATAAGCAGAATTAACCTGCAAAGCAAGGTATTCTATCTGGTGGTCCCCAAACTGTTAAAAGAGTTACAGACCAGTGAGGATAGTAAATACTGTCCTTGCCGCTGAATGGGCTCATTTAGAAGAAAAAACTACAGCGAAGAATAAAGGATTACCTGTGTTGTTACTGTAAATATATTTTGTGCAACATGTTCTGCATTAAAAGACAAGTAGTGCTTGCCTTGCAAGCACAAGGCCCTGAGTTTGATCCCCAGCACACACAAAAAAAGGACAATTAATTCCTAACAACAACACAAGATGAACTCTGCTAGGGATCTGCCCATGCTACGTAATTCTGTAGTGAATTAAAGCAGACAAAAACATTCAAATGAGTCAGGCATTGAGGCGCACTCCTGCCTGTAATCCCAGCAGTCAGGAGACTGAGGCAGGAGGATCACTGCAAGTTTGAGGCCAGCCTGAGCTACACAGTGAGTTCAAGGCCAGCCTCAATCACATAGCAAGATCCTGCCTCGAAAAACCTAAAAAAAAAAAAAAAAAAAAAAAAAAAAAAAAAAAAAAAAAAAAAAAAAAAAAAAAAAAAAAAAAAAAAAAAAAAAAAAAAAAAAAAAAAAAAAAAAAAAAAAAATTCAAATGATGTAACGATGTATTACTCTAACACCATAACCAAATATTCATTGCTAAATACCAAGTTTTCTAACTACGAAAAAAAACCAGACAACTCAAACACTGCAAGCCAATCTTCAGGGAAAAGAGAGAAGATAAAAGAAGACACTAATGTTTCCTAATTATTATATGCCAGGGACTGCGTGCCTTTTTTTCATTTTAGTCTTTATAATTACTCTGCAAAAGTAGGGCTTAACATTTTTAAGTTCAGCTATTTTAAGTAACTTTCCCAAGATTAAAAGCTAGTTTTTATTAAGTTAAGATATGAATTCAGATCATTATGACTCCAAAGCCTGGAGTATTTTTCCTATTACATCATTCTGCCTCCTCTCAGATGATGGCAAAAGGTTAGATCAGTCATTAGCAATTTCATGACAGTGTTTTTAGAACAAAATATTAGTTTATGGTTTTATACATCTTAAAACATTTCATAATAACTTAAGACAAAATAAGCCAAGAAATAGACTATGTAGGTATTTGTAATTTCAAAAAGAAAAGTTGACTATATAAATGTGTAGACTGGGGGGTCTATATTTAAATTCTGAGTGCCACCTCTGGGTGAACATATTCTCTGCTAGTTTTTTTTTTTTTTTTTGGCACAGAGGCTCGAACTCGGGGCCTTGCGCTTGCCAGGCAAGCACTCTAACCACTGCACTAAATCCCCAGCCCCTCTCTGCTAGTTTTTAACCACTGCAGAATTTTGATTTTAACCATTTGGAAGAGAGGGGAAAGATAATGAATACACAAGTAAAAGAACAATTACAAGAAGGTATTCAATGTTTTTCTTCATCACTTATTCCTAGTCTCCCCCAAAGAAAATTACCACTAACAAACTCCTATATAACTTCCTAGAAACTTCTCCGTACACATATCAGAGTAAGTCATAGACAGCCTTAAGATCCCCACCCAAATGGGTTTATTACTGTACTGTTTTTCACTCTGCACTTAGCCTTCATCATTTAGTATATTTTGTCAAATTTAGTATATTTTTTTCACATTTAGTATATTTCCCAACATTACCAAAAAGAGGTGCTCATCTTGTTTAATGACCACAGAGCTTCCTAGAAGATGGATGTTTTCTAATTCAAGCATTTCTCAACTTATAGAATTTCAATTGTCTGGGTTTTCCAAATTTTAATCAATTCTACAATGAATATCGGCATGTAACTATCTTGGTACATACTTCTGAAAATATTAATATGGTAATATCTACCAGGGCTTTGCATTTGACATTCTGATACTTTCCAGGAAGCTTATACCAAGTCACACTACTACTAAGAGTAAAAGATACTGTCTACTTCCCACACCTTCACCAAGACTAGCTGCTATTACATCAGAAAAAAATTCTGCAAAGTTCCTAAGTGGTTATATGATTCATTGCTATTTTGATCTGCATTTCCTGAATCAGAAATAAGACTGACACTTTGTACTCAAGTTACTGGCCATTTATACTTTTTTCTATATATTATCAGTCACAACCTTTGCTCAAATAAATTGGGCAAGTAATATTGATTTTTAAGTGTTTTTGTTAAATCAAGAAAATTAACTTTACCTTATGTTGCAATTTTTTTTCAGTTAGTTAATATTATTGAATTTGTTGCCACAGTGTAATTTATGTAAAATAATCATTCTTTCTGATTTTATGGCTCTAGGGTTTTGCAAAAGACATGGAAGGGCACTCTGAACTCCAAAATATAATTGTTATAAATAATTATCATTATTGAAGTGCTGGGGATTGAACCGAGGGCCTCACGCATGCTATGCAAGAGCTCTACCTCTGAGCTACATCCTCAGACTCAAAACTATTTAAAAAAATAAAAGAATTATTTAGATTATTTCCCCTGGTACTATTTTTTTTAAAAACGCATTTAAAGAAGACAGAAATGGGATGTATAAAGAATTAAGATGTGTTACATACGTGTACGAATTCCCCATGATGAATGCAATCACTATATACTGCATACATTTAATAATAAAAATAAAAAATATAAAAAGTAGAAATTACCAAAAAATAAAAATTAGAAAAGCATTTTAACCTTTAATATACGGAGTTTAGTTTGACATAAAGAAAAATGCTGGAATCTAGCTCTTTTCCTTCCAAAATGGCTGGTGTATTTTTCTTACACTATTTATTGAATAATCCATCTCTTCCCCATAAAATTCAAATATATGCTGTATTGTGGAATTCTTTTGGCGGGGAGGTACTGGGGATCAAACTCAGGACCTTGTGCTTGCTAGTCAAGTGCTCTACCACTTGCACTAAATCCTCAACTGCTGTATTGTGGAATTCTAAATGACTAAGAATGAGACACTTAAAAACAGAAATACATGCCCTAAGTGAGGTTATGGAAAATGATGGAGTAGGAATCACCAGAAGCTGGACCCTCCACCAAGAGGCTAGAAAATCATGAGAATTACTACTTCAGACCTGTGAAAGGTGATCAGCCACTGACAGCAATGGAAAGAATGCTGAATGAGGAGAAATACTGTACAGCTGAGCCTCACTCAGAAAAGAGCAGCATGTACAGTCCCGCGCCTCCCCCCACCCCCTCCCCGAGCAGCTAGCTGGTGACAGGGTGGATACTAAGATCCTGCCCTCCAAACATCTGGAGCTGAGATTTTGGCCAGTCCAGTAGACCAGCACAGTTTTGTTTTGGCCCCCTCACAGGGCAGTGACTTTCCTAGAATTAAGGAGAGAGACACCAACACGGACACACACACACATGCATACATTTAAGAATGTTTCTGTCAAGTCACAGGCTGCCTACGCATGTAACAGAAACTTCAGTGACTACACGTATAAAAGAGTACAGACTTTGCAAAGTAGTCTGCAAAAGTCCTATATAAACAGCTAACAGACTCAATAAATAACAAAAATAATCCCAAGGAGAAGCATCTCATTTTAAGTTACCACAATATAATATTCAAAATGTCCAGTTCTCAAGAATAATTACAAAGCGTACATAGAAAAAGTAATAGATGGCACAGTCATAGTGAAAATTAGACAAACTGTCCCTAGGGAAACTCAGGTATTGTAATTTGCTGTGGTTTAAAGTGTCCCTGAAAAGTTCACATGTTAGGGGGCTGGGGATTTAGCTCAGTGGTAGAGTGCCTGCCTAGCAAGTGCAAGGCCAAGTTCGATCCCCAGCACACCCAACCAAAAAAAGGTCACATGTTGGAAACTTAACCTCCAAATGCATATGTTAATGGTATTTGGAGGTGTGATCTCTGGGAGGTATGAGCATTACCCTGGGTTATGAGGGTGGGGACCCCATGGTGGTGTGCTTGGCTTTGTGCGGAGAGAGACCCCAGCGAGCACGTTGCTCTGCCCCTGCCATGTGGTACCCTACACCATGTTATGATATAGTAAGAAGGCCTACACCAAGCAGATGCTGATACCATGCTTTTGGACTCCCAAGCCAGCCCTGTAAGCCGAAAAACTTCTATTCTTTATAAATTACTGTGTCTCAGATATTTTGTTATAGCAACAGAAAACAAACCAAGATGGAATTACTACTCAGAGATGTTTTAACCAACTTAAATACAGTGGTACCTCTGTTCATGTACTCAATTCTCTCAGTTCTGGTTGCAAACTGAAGTGGATAAGAACCAAATCAAATTTCCCCATAAGGTCAACACTGAACCTAACCACTGAATTTGATTTGGTTCCTATTCAACTTGGTCTGCAAACAGAATCATGGAAAGAATCAAGTATGTGAAATGAGGTACCACTGTATACCTGAAGAATTAAAGAAAATTATAAAAATTAAAGCAAATCAATAGAACAATGTCAGTTAAGAAACAGAAATTGCTGGGTGTGGTGGCACATGCCTGTAATTCCAGCACTCAGGAGGCTGAGGCAGGAGGACTGCTGTGAGTTCGAGGCCAGCGTGGGCTACATAGAGTTGAAGGTCAACCTGAGCTGCATAGTGAGAAACTGTCTCAAAAAACCAAAGGAAAAGAAAAAAAGTATTGAAACCAAACACTCTCACCTAAAAATTCTAGTATCTGGCAGAATTATCATTCCCAAGTAAATAAAAGCTAAAAGCATTCATTACTAGTACACCTGTATAAACCACTCATTTTAAGTCTGTATTAAGAGACATATAATATATAAATATGCAATCTGTGCCAATAACAATATGTAGGTGGAGGACAGGATATAAATAAGAATAGACTACTTACATGGAAATTAAGTTGGTATTTTTGTTTGTTTGTTTGTCTTTGAGACAGGGTCTTGCTTTGTAGTTCAGGCTGGCCTTGTACTCACACCGATTTCCCTGCCTCAGCCTTCCAGACTGCTGTAGATTATAGGTATGTGCCACCACGCCCAGCATTCAAACCCCCTTCTCAATCTTCCCTGCTTCCCCAGGGTACATGCGGAAATAGCATCTGACAAAATTCAACAGCCTTTCATGAAAAAGATTCAAGAAACTAGAAATACTGTACAAGGAAACCATTTTGACATAATAAAAACTAAACATGAGGCAAGCACGGTGGCACAAGTCTGTAATCCCAGCACTCAGGAGGATCACCTCAAGTTCAAGGCCAGCCTGGGCTACATAGTGAGTTCGAGACTAGCCTGAACTACATAGTGAGACCTGTCTCAAAAAACGAAAAACAAAACCATACATGAAAAAAATCTATAGATAACATAATCAATGGTGAAAGAATGTAACGTGTTCCCTCTCAGATCAGGAATATGACAAAAATGTCTGCTTTTATCACTTTTATTCAACACAGTATTGGAAACTCTAGCCAAAAAAATGAAGCAAGAAATAGATGACATCTAAATTGGAAAAGAGGATGCAAAATTGTCTCTGTTCACAAACTGTATGACTGTTTCTGTAGAAAACCCTTGAGATTCCACATAAAATTGTTAGTACTAAAAAATTCAACAAAATAGCAGGATGCAATGTCAAAGAAAAATCAGCTGCATTTCTATATACAAACAGTGAACAAGGTAAAAAACTTATAAACTGAAAACTATAAAGCACTGTGAAAGAATACTACCCACAACGATATACAGAATCAATGCGGCCCTATCAAAAACCCAAAGGCAGTTTTGTCAGAAATGGAAAACTCCATCTTAAAATTCACATAGAATTTCAAGGGACCACAAATAGCCAGAACAATCTTGAAACAACGAAGTTGGAAGACTCACACTTCCCAATTTCAAAACTTACTACAAAGCTACCATAATCAAAGCAGTGTGACAATGGAATAAGGACTGACATCTAGATCAGTGGAATAGAACTGAGACCAAAGAAACAAACCTTCACCTTTATGGTCAATCTGACTTACAATAAGGTTCCTAAGGCCTTCAACGAAGAAAAGTGCAGTTTTTTTGAGCAAAAGTACCAGGGAAACTGTATGGCCACATGCAAAAGAAGGAATTTAGACCCTAACCTTATACCATATACAAAAATTAAAATGGATCACAGACTTAAAAGATGTGAACTATATATATATATATATATATATATATATATATATATTCCCTCCCCCCTCTGGTGCTGGGGATAGAACTCAGGGCCTTGAGCTTGCTAGGCAAACATTCTAACCACTGGGCTAAATCCCTAGCCCCAAAAGATATGAAGTATACAATCTTAACAGAAAACAGAGATGTCGGCTTGATGCTGGCTTTGGCAACGGATTCTTATATATGATACCAAAAGTATGAGCAATAAAAAAAATAGATAAACTGGACCACATGAGAAATAAAACTCTTTTATTTGATCCCCAGTACTAAAAAAAGAAGAAGAAGAAGAAGAAGAAGAAGAAGAAGAAGAAGAAGAAGAAGAAGAGGAGGAAGAGGAAGAGGAAGAGGAAGAAGAAGAAGAAGAAGAAAGAAAACTCTTTGGGCATCAAAGGATATGATCAAAGTCTGGGCATGTAGCTCAGTATGAGGCCCTGAGTTTGATCCTTAGCACAGTGAAAACAAAATCAAACAAAAAGATTATCATGAGTGAAAAGACAGACGTTGAGGATTTAGCTCAGGGGTAAAGCGCTTGGCTAGCAAGCATAAGGCCCTGAGTTCGATCCCCAGCA